>LZPO01017529.1:57463-69799 GCA_001675575.1 Neotoma lepida | reverse complement strand
CAAAGGCCATACCCACTCCAACAAAGCTACATATCCTGATAGTGCCACTCCCTATGAGATTATGAACACCAATTACATTCAAACTACCACAACTGGCTATTCTCACATGTTCTGTGCTCTCATTGTGCTAGCCTATAGATCATTGCCTTATTCAGTCATCATCAGAGAAGCTTCTCCTGAAGCATATGGCAGCAGATGCAGAGATGCACAGCTAGATTACAGATAGAAAGTCTCGGGGGGAGCTGGGAGAAGTAGAGAGAGGGAAAATTGTACTGTAGGAGATAAAAACCTATTTTCAATAAAAGAAAAGCTAAATAGATGTTAAAGTCTAATTAAATATACAGTTGAATTCAGTGCTAAGAATAAAAATATAAGTATACCATGTATAAGCGTGGTTGATTTCAGGAATTCAAGGTTAGTTTATCATTCAGTTATCNATCAGTGCAATATGGAAATACAAAGCAATAACACATAATTTCATATCACTAGATACAGAAAAGGCACTTAATGAAATAGCAACTCATATATTACAAAAATACATTTTAATCAGAAATTTGAAAAATTCTTCAGTTCAATAGAAAGCAGCTAATATCTTACTTGTAAAATACGGGATGTGTCATATAATATGGATCAAGGCAAGGATGAAAGCTTTTAACTCTTTGAACATGACAGGGTAACCTGGATGTCTCAGTGCAACAAGACAAAAGGTAAATGGCAAACATATTAAAAACAAAACATCAGCCGGGCAGTGGTCNTACACNCCTTTAACCCCAGTACTTGGCAGAGGCAGGAGAATCTCTGTGAGTTTGAGGCCAGCCTGGACTGCAAAATAAATTCCAGGAAAGCCAGAGCTGTTATACAGAGAAACCCTGTCTTGAAAAACAAAACAAAACAAAACAAAAAAGCAAAACATCTTTAATGCAATATATTTTTCTATATAAAACATCCAAAGTATCCCAGTATATCTGCACATACCTGTAGTCATAGCTGCTTGAGAGGCTGAGGGGAGAGAGCCACATGTATAACAGATTCAAAACCAACCTGTGGGGCATAGCAGGATCATGTCTCTAAAGCATAACTTAAAGCCAAATTTACCATATTTTAAAAATATTTTTCTTCTTCTTTGAAGATTACTTCATAATTACAGTTTCTCCCTTCTCTTCCCTCCATCCAAATATTCTCATATACTTATCTTTACTCTCTTTAAATTCATGTCCTCTTTTTCCATTAATCATTATGCACATATATACTTATATATATATATATTCCTCTATATAAGCACATATATATTCCTACTATATATATCCTATTATATATTATATATTCCTATATATAACCTGCTCAGTCTATATGTTGTTATTTTTATGTATGTTTTCAGGAATATTTGTTACTGGATGACCAATTAGTGTGCTTTTAACCTGAAGACTATTTCTCCTANTCTCAGCACTCCTTATTTGACTATAGTTTCTGTTGGGTTGAGGCCTCTTAGGCTTTACCNTGTTTGTTAGAGCATGTCTATTGCTGCTTTCCTTGTTCAGTTCATGTTCAGGCAGTCATGCTGGTGAGACTATTAGTGTATCTTCTGACATTACTAAGTGATACAATCTCATAGGAAACTCCCTGATCCTTCAGCCTTCACAGTCCTTTTGTTTCTTCTTCTACAGTATACCCTAAGCCTTAGGTGTGGAAGTGTTTTTTAGTATCCATTTTGATTGGTTGCGGGATCCTGCCCCACTGGGAACTTAGGTCTCCCAAGAAGAAGTACCTTAGAACTGAGGAAAGGTAAGTATGCACTGCTTGACCATTCCCCAGCCTCCCTTTTGGCCAGAGACAATCAGATGCAGTGGGGGAGTCGTGTCAAGCAGGAACTTGTTTATTAGGAAACAGCAAGCCCCTTTAAAAGCANTAAACCATGATGCGCAGGGGTAGATGTACTGCCAGACCAATCATCATAAAGATCACCTAATCACGCACCTGGTCTACATTATCTACAATGCTGTCCACGAGTGGGATCATGTGTTGACGTCATCTCTCCTGACCTGAAGCTCCAATCATATTTTTTTTTAAACAACTTTATGTTCCTCCCTCCTTGCCTCCTCCCAGTGCTATCTTTACTGGCACATGGCTCTGTAGGCCCCACAATTGGTTGTGGTTTTCTGTAATAGTCTTTGTCTGCTGCAAAGAGAACTTTCCTTGATGAGGCATATGAACTATATTCGACTGTGTGTATAAGGACAGATGTTTAAAATGTAGTTAGAGATTATGCTGCTTTAATAAAGTAGTGGTTGTAGTTTCTCCTCTGAGATCTCTGACTTCATTATCCCTGGGCAGTTGGCTACATTTCTATTACCAGGCATGATTTTTCCCTTATTCAGTGGGTCTTAAATCCAACTAAAGAGCTTTTATTTACTGCCAATGTATACATCCCACTACTGCTCCTTACAGTTGTTGTACCATGCAGTTAATTGCTGAGATTCCTATTTGTCATAGCAGATTAATACTGTTGGTTACTTCCTTTCTTTTGTAAGCTTATATGACACCTTTTGGTATCATNAAAGCTAGTTCTCAGGGAGGAGGCATTCAGGTCAGTTATAGATCAGGGGCCTCTGGGTGTCTGAAGTACATGACATCTTCAGCATTAGGAACTTAATCTCCACCTCTGTTGAGGTGCAACCAATAACAATAATATTAACCTATAATGTTTTGGAAGTCTCCTGGACAACCCTGACCAACAGCTCAAAAGAGGGCTTTTTATGGCTGATGTTGGAGTTTTCTTAGGTTGTCTTTGACTCTGAAGGGAGCATCATTATCTCAAATGAGAACATTTAATTCAAAATACATGCATATTTATACAAACATTGTGTGTGTGTGTNTATGCATGTGTTTTAGGAACATAGTTAATAGTATGATTTCTTATGACTCTTCAGACATCCCAATTGTTATTTTATCTTCTTCCCTCTTTACTTTGTATACATCTATTCCCTCTCCATAATTAGACCTCTCATTTTTATTTTTGTTTGTTTCGATGATAAGATCATTTGTAACCTTCTATTTCCCTCTTTATTGCTTCCCCACTCATACATTTTTAAGCATAAATTACATTATCAAAGAAATCAATAAACCAAATATTCTAATAGATAAAGTGTAGGACCAAAAGTCAATATTCAAAATAAGCTGAATTTTTATATTGGAAGCAACAAAAAGTACAACTAAAAACATTCTATTTATAAAGTTACTGAAATACATATTTAAAATAAAATACAATAGAAATAATTACTATATCTCNATGATTANTGCTCCTAACCACTGAGATGTCTCTCCAGCCTCAGGGGGAACAACTTATTAACTGCTGATGAAACTGCAAACTGTGTAGCCACTATGGGAAACAGTATGGAGGTCCATCAAAAAAGTAAAAATAGACCTACCATATGACCCAGTTATAACCCTCAGGAGTCAAAAGACTCCATATCCTAGTCTAAAGATAGCTGTTTATCCATGTTCATTGCTCTCTTCTTACAACAGCCAGGAAATGGAAGCAGCCTAGATGTTCACCAGCAGATGGATGAGTATTGAAAATGTGATATATTTATATATCAAACATTATTCAACTTTTAAAAAGTAAAATTAGGAATTTTGCATGTAGATGAATAAACATAGAAATATGATTCTCAGTGTGGTTACCTAGACCTAGACACAGGAAGATAACCATGATTTTCCTTATCTGTGGATCTTATTTTGAATCTTCAGGTATNTGTGTCATTTGAAATATCCAAAGATGTCAGAAAATTATTGAGGATTGATGAGGAGAAGCTTTCAAAGGAGTGGAGACAGAATTCACTGCCAAAAGAGTTAAAGGAGAATAATAGAACAGAAGGGAAAAATGAGGAAGAGGAGAGATGGAAAGGTGTGGGTAGAGGAGGGAGTCTAGGGAAAGATAAACAACTAAAAACCTTTCCAAGAAACATATGGAAACCTACTACTATAGAAGCTTCTTAACATATCCATATGCAAATACACATACATGTGAAAATAGTCAAAATGGAGTTACTCTATAACATGGCAACAATATCNTTANTAAATACCCAAACCTAACAAATAAAAAGCCCAGTGACAAGAATAGGCTACCTCTTTTGGAACTGTTGACCAGTAAGTTTCTATAAAATCTCAAATAATATAGGCTATTGCCATTGTTTTCAGTTAACCTCTAGAGCTTGATCATAAAATATGATTCCTGAATACAATGCATACTTAAGTCATAGAACTTAAAGAGGATCATTCAACTTGATAAGTTTGGGGGATCAAAAGGCAAGGGAAGAAATATTGTAAGAGCCAGAGGTAGTAGGTGACAAAAATGAAACATGATCATCTGGACACTTCAGGGAAGCTGCACATATGTGCTATGAGTGGCTACAACAGCATACACAAAGGCTGCGCAAGTCCAGGTCAGACTAAAGCATGGAGAGGGGAATAGAAGACATAATTCCACCCCCAGAAATGGAGCTGCTGACACTACATACTAAGGAATGAAATGACAGTTTTTTCTAAGGGTATAATCCCTGATAAGTTGACCATTCTTCACTGGAAAACTATACATCCAGGAATATTTAAGCAGTACAAATTTGTCCTGAAAGATTTTTTAAAAGAACATAAAGTTGGTGTCTTAGGATTTCTATTGTTGTGAAAAGACACAATGACCATGACAAGTCTTATAAGAGAAAATATTTAATTGGGACTAGCTTATAGTTTCAGAGGTTTAGTCTATATTGTCATGGCANNACATGGTGGCATGCAGGCAGACATGGTGCTAGAGAAGGAGCTGACAGTCCTATATCTTGATCTGCAGGCAGCAGAAGGAACTTCTGAGGCCTCACAGCCTGCCCCCACAGTGACAAACTTCCTTTAACAAGGTTACACCTTCCCCAACATGACCACACCTCCTAATACTGTCATTCCTTATGGGACAAACACTCAAATAAATGAGTTTATGGAGTGTAGCGGATAGCTATTTTGGCTTTTAGCTGTAAGGCAGCTCCTTTAGCCAGGCAGCTAATACCTCTCTTTTAAGGCGTGGTGAAAACCTGAGCCCCTTAAAAATCTGGTATGCTATGTGAGCTCTCTCTCTCTCTCTCTCTCTCTCCCTCTCTCTCCACTCGCCCTTTCATGATCATTTGTCTTGAAAGGTGGATTGGAGACCGAGCTAGAATTCTCCTCTGGATTGCATCACTCTCTTGTTCGTCCCTGCTCCCTCCCCCCTGTTCCGTAAGTTGTTTCTAAAATAAAGCTATCTTGATAAAATATATAAATAATTGAGCTGGCCGTATAATTGCCATAATAATGGAGGCCATACCTACTCAAACCACCACATTCCACTCCCTGGCCCTCAAAGGCTTAGAGCAGTAACATAATGCAAAATGTATTTAGTCCAACTCCAAAAGTCTAAAACAATCTTAAACTTGTTTAAAAGTTCAAAGTCTCTTCTGAGATTCATGTAATCTCTTAAATATAATCCCTTATAAAACCAAAATTAAAAAAACAAAAACAAAAACAAATCACATACTTCTAACATAATGGCACAGGATACATTACCATTTCAAAAATGAAGGAAAGGGCGATAGTGAGGAAATACTGGACTAAAGCAAGACTGAAAACCAGCTAGGAAAACTCCAAACTCTGAATCTCCATATCTGATGTCAAAATGTTCTTTAGATCTCCAATTACTTTCAACTTTGTTGACTACAACACATATCTTTCTCTTGGGCTACACTCCCTGTTATCAGTTCTCCTCGGCAAGTATCCCATGACTCAGGCATCTCTAACATTTTGGAATCTCCAAGGCAATCCATGCCTCATCTTCATAGCTTTGTACAATGGCCTCTCTGAGCCTTCATGCAGGGACACCTCTGTCACACAGCAGCTCTTAGTCACGAANGGAGATTCCATAACCCTTTCCTTCTGTCCTTGACTCTAACGTCAGAACCACGAGGCTTAAACTGCCTAGTTCTGCTGCTTGCTGAACAATGCCCCCCTCATCCAATTACATCCTTATCAGCTTTCTGTTTCCTTCACTGCCTAAGCTTGGGTGTCCTGAAACTTGATCTGTAGACCAGACTTGCCTCTGACCTTCTGAATACTGGAATTAAAGGTGTGAACCAACATACCTTGCTCTAAGTTTTTCTTTAATTCCTTTTCATTTAATTCCTTTTCACAAGCTGGACCTGGGTGGGATCTTTCCCTGAGGTCTTCATTCCCTTTATTCCACTTAACATCAGGCTTTCCTTTAATCTGTTTATCTCCTTGAACATGGGATTTAGCTCCATTCCACACCTGGTGCCCTTTTCTCCTTGAACTCTACATATTTTTTTTTATTTTCTTTGCTCAACTTGCTNCTTTTCATTATAAATCTTCATAAGGGTGAACACTAATAACCACACAACAGAGTCAATACTAGGCTGTTTTGAGATTTCCTCTGAAAATGCTATTAACCCAAAACTCTTTAATTTAGCCTTGGGTAGACCTTTCAGACAAAGACATAAAGCAACCACATTCTTCACCAAAATATCACAAGAATTTTCTCTAGGCCACATACTAACTTTCTTCTCCTCTGAAACCTCTTGAGCTGGGCCCCCACAGTTCAATCACCCTCAGCATTGTCTTCCATGTTCCTATTAGTACAGCCCATTAAGCTCTGCTTAAAGCATTCAATTTATTTTCTAATCCAAAGTCCAAAAGTATTCCATATTCTTCCTAATAAAAGCATGGCCAGGCCTATCACAACAATACCCCAATACCTGGTACCAACTTCTGTCTTAGTTAGGGTTTTATTGCTGTGAAGAGACACAATGACCATGGCAACACACAAAATAAAACATTTAATTGGGGCTAGCTTACAGTTTCAGAGGTTTAGTCCGTTGTCTTCATAGTAGGGTACGGTGGCATGCAGGCAGACATAGTGCTGAAGAGGAAGCTGAGAGTTCTACATCTTGATCTGCAAGGAGCAGAAGGAGAACTAAACAGAAGTTCTGAGACCTCAAAGCTCAACCCCACAGAGACATAATTCCTCCAACAAGGCTACACCTACTCCAACAAGGCCACACCTCCTAATAGTGCCACTCTCTATGGGCCAAGCATTCAAACACATGAGTGTTTGTATAAGTGTTTGAATAAGCCATATTTATTCAACCCCCCCATAGTTGGGTAGGTAGGTAGGGGGTGTTGTATTTGGGAAGTATTAGGATGGGGCTTGAATATAATCAGAATGTGTTATAAAAATTCTCAAGGAACTAATTGGGATGGAGATAGTCAAGAAAAGAGAGAAAATAGAGAGGGATGGAACTGAATACTGTTCAGCAGTAAAGTGGACACATGTAACATATACCCCCTAAAGGTTCAGGAAATACTACAGATGAGAGGGCAGAAAGTATACAAGAGATACAGGAGGTAGATGACTACACAGAAACCCTGGCTTCTGACCAGCAGTAGAACAGCTGCACACTTGACTCCATAGCAGTTATGACAGCATGCACCAATCTGGTGAAAGACCAAGCCAGACAAAATCCCAGCATGAAAAAGCAGTTGGGCAAAATGCATCCCCCATTGGAAGTCTTTGGCTTCTGAGAGATGGACAGCTCTCTCTGTGTGCCTGAAGCTCCTNACCGTGCTCCAATAGAAGGACAGACATCTAAGAATATTTGGGCAACAGAAATTAACCTTGATATGTGGGAATGAATCTAGGAAGAGCTGACAGAAACAGGGTGAATATAATGAAAACATGCTACATGCAATTCTCAAAGAACAGATAAAATATTATTTAAAAAGAAGATAGCAGTATCAAATGAAAGAAAAGATTTGGCACATTCTGTACTTCAATATGCCATTGGTGANAATGAAAGTGATACAACCAATTTGGGGAAACACAGTTTTGCTTTTAAAGTGAAACTTATTTTTCTATTATCCAATAATTCTAGAATTAGATATTTATGTGCCAGGAATTAGAATACACACCCTCCAAACATTTTTATAAGGTTATTCACAGCAGCCTCTTTCATCATCAGCTGAAACCAGAAAAAGATCTAATATCTGTCACCAAAAGACTGTACAAACCATGGTGGAGTCCAGCAGTGTAATAAAGAATAATAAACAATTGTAGGTGAATCCCAGAGATGCAATACTTTGAATCACAGAAGAGAATACATTTCCATTTANATGAAGTTCTAGAAAAGGCTAAAGTAACCTATGGTTTTAAAAGTCAGAAAGTGATTGCTTGTGGAAGAAAAAAGATTGACTGGGAATGGGATGGCAAACCACCAGACACAGTGCATTCTGCTTTTAAATAGGCATGTTGGCACATTCATCAAAATGCAGTGATTTGTATGCNTGGGGTGNGTGCATTCACTGTTTGTACATTTAACTTTGATACTGTAACCAGAGATTTAATTCTAGTTGGTTGGGTTAGCAATTTTGAAAGTGTGTTGTTTGTATACCAGCTTGACAAAACTTTAACTAATTTAAGAATAATAGAAGTGATATTTCTATAAAGGTTGGATTGGAGAAGTGATTTATGGATACAGAAAGGTTTGAATGTAGTTTTTAGTACTGGGTTGAAATTAGAGGTGTATATAAAGATGTTATATACATTTACCTGTGTCTATATACTATTCATATGTGTAGTTATATAAATTTGAATGTATGTGATTTGATGTGTGAATGTGTGTTATATACCCTTGCTTATATATTTCTTGAACTACTGATAAAGGCCCTCAGAAATAGGTGCCAATCATTTACAATGAACATACCTGGCATCAAAATCTCACTCTCTAAGGGCCATTGGCCACTGACAGAAAGTAGGGATTTTGAAGGGGAAAGCCTAAACCCTCTTTCTGTACTGTAAAGTAAGGGAACACTCAAGGATGCTGAGGATGTGTATGAAAAGGATCCAGGGGCCATATTAAACTAGGTCTGATTCAACAATTTTGCAGAAGTTCAGAATGAAATAATTGCTGATGTAAAAAAAGATTTATGCCCTTTTAAGTAAAATAAAGTCCAAAGTTCATTTAAATATAAAAACTTCAGAGTCAAAAAAGACAAAGAACAAGGAACTCTTCTAGACTGTGCGAGATAAAGACCCTGTGCAGCTGCTAGAAGAGCAGGATCCTGTGTTGAATTCTAGTTCAAAGAGAGCAGGAAAGAGCTACAGAAGACATTGCAATACTAAAATGTGAATATGAACTTGAGACCAGACAACAGAATTATACCACCAGGAAGTTTCCCAACNGATAACTGTGCTATGATTGTGTAAGAGAATAAGCTTGCTCTTAAGGAAAAAACACAGCATGGTCTTTTAAAATAGATAAGTACAATATAGTTAATTGATTCTCAATTGATCAGGGAAAAGATATGGATGCATAAATGTATAGGTCAAATATATAAGTCAATCCCTATGGCTTCCACATTTGTGAATGTGCCTACTCAGTAAGATTTATTTTAACCCCAAGTCAATAAAGTGTTTCAGCATCATTTCAGAGCACAAGCCATGCAGACAAATATCTGACTTGCTGGGTCCCAGCTGAGCTCAAAGATGAGCATATTGCTTCTTTGTGTTATAAGCACAGGTGTTTATTTCNTTGTTTGTTTTAGTAGGGAGACTATTTAGTGATACATTTTTCATGAGTTTCTGCTTTCACTTAGTGACTTCACAGTTAAAAATTACCCCTAATTGTGACACAGATTTGCTGTCTTGTGTTTGTAAGATTAAGAGGCCTGCAGTGTTCCTGAAGGAACTAGCACATGCATTCAACAAGCTTTTAGACACAATCCTGCTGCTTCATCATAAATTTAATGCTAATGAATCAATAAGTATTATTAAAGAGTATGAAAATAGAAACATACATAAAACAAGGTCCTACACTGATCAATTGATTAAAGATTATATTATATGTTCATATTCATATTATATTATATATGATTAATTATACATTCATGGTAACCCAACACTTTGTTTTCCACAGGAGTGGTAGCTGCATATCCAAATATTCAAAATTACAGCAGCTGTAGAGACTGTATTTACTATGAATAATGAGGACCAATTACATATATATAAGTATACACACACATGGAAAGTACAGCAGCAAAAAACTACTGTGAATTTGAGCATGGGCATTTAGGAATTCCACTTGCTACCTTGTACCTTGTACATCCTCTTCAAATTTGAAATGCTGTAAATTTTGACCAGAACATCATCTTTCATAAATTATTACTATATGCTTCTACTTTTAAAAGGCACAAATTGGAAGCTTTTCCTTTGTACATCTTGAATCCTATGGGACTCCATATATCTGTGTGGCTTTCCATGAAAAACTAAATGAGAAAGATGCTAGTGTGCTGAAAGCCAGGAGCCAAGAGTAATAGACTGAATAGAAAACCAACTAACTGAGGTGAGTGATTCTTCCTGACCCAGAGAGTCCTGCCTCTAGGACCCAGGTCCTGGGACATAACCAGTCCCAGGGAACCCCCATCTCTGCCCCAGTTGCCGGCCAGCAGGGAACATTCCTGTGGGCAGGCTTACCCACCAAAAGACTACATTGGACCCTGCAATCTACAAAACCCACTCCCTATCCCCTACCCATTCCCTGTGGCCCCAGTGGCTTCCTGAGACTCGAAATTTGCCAGCTTTCATTGGACCAAGAGTGGCTTCCTGTGACTAGAAATCTACCAGTTCACATTGGACCAAGAATGGTTTCCTGAGACCCGAAATCTCTGGACATTCATTGGACCAAGAGTGGCTTCCTAAGTCACTGAATCTGCCAACTCTCACTGGGCCAAGAGCCCTGATTAGACCAAAAGTGGCTCCCTGAGTCACAGAACTTGCCAGCTTGGATTAGACCAAGAACAGCTCCTTTAGATATAGAATCTGCCAGCTCCAATTAGACCAAGAGCTAAGTTTAGACTCCGACTGTCCTCCTGAGACACAGACACAGCAAGCACATACTGAACCAGTAGCAGCTCATTCAGACACAGGNACCTCTTNCACCTATTGGAGGAAGAGATAGGTAGATGCCAGTGCAAAAATACATATAACAACATAAAGAGCAATATGACATCACCAGAACTTANCCCTTCTACAACAGCAAGACCTGAACAAGACAATATAGAAGAAACAGAAGAAAGTGACATTAAAAATAACTTCATGAAGATGCTAGAAGCCTTTAAAGAGGAAAGGAATAATTCCCTTAAAGAAGAAATAAAAAACTCCCTTAAAGAAATTGAGGGAAAAAAATTGGAAGAAATCAATAAATCTCTTAAAGAAAACCAAGGAAAATATGAAAAAGCAATTAGACATATGAAGAAAACAGTTCAAGACCTGAAAAAGAAAGCAGAAACAATGAAGAAGACAAAACAGAGGGAATGCTGGAAATAGAAAATCTGAGTAAATGAACAGGAACTACAGATATAAGCATAACCAACAGAATACAAGAGATGGAACAAAGAATCTCTGGTGTATAGGATACAAAAGAGGAAATAGATTCATCAGTCAAAGAAAACATCAAAGCCAAAAAAGTCATAACACAAAATGACCAGGAAATCTGGGACACCATGAAAAGGCCAAACCTAAGAATAATAGGGATAGAAGAAGGAGAAGAATACCAACTCAAAGGCACAGAAAATATATTCAACAAAATCATAGGAGAATATTTTCCCAACTTAAAGAAGGAAATACCTATGAAGATACAAGAAGCTTACAGAACATGAAATAGACTAGAACCTCGAAAGAAGTCCCTTCACCACATAATAATTAAACCACTAAACATGCAGAAAAAAGAAAGAATATTNAAAGCAGCAAAAGAAAAAGGCTAAGTGACTTATAAAGGCAGATCCATCAGAATAACACCAAATTACGNAATGGAGACTGAAACCTAGAGGTCCTGGACAGATGTAATGCAGACATTAAGAGACAATGAATGCCAGCCTAGACTAATATACCCAGCAAAACTCTCAATCAGCATAGATGGAGTGAACAAGACATTCCAAGAAAAACCAGATTTAAACAACATCTATCCACAAATCCAGCCCTACAGAAAGTACTAGAAGGAAATTTCCATCCTAAGGAAGTCAGATACAGCCACGAAAACACAGGCAATAAATAATCCCACAGCAGTAAATCCCAAAGAAGAGAAATACACACACACTACCACCAAAAGATACCAGGAATTAACAATCACTGGTCATTAATATCCCTTAATATCAATGAACTCAATTCACCTATAAAAAGACACAGGCTAACAAAATGGATATGAAAACAGGACTCATCATTCTGCTGCATACAAGAAACACACCTTAACT
>LZPO01017529.1:39030-49781 GCA_001675575.1 Neotoma lepida | reverse complement strand
GGGTAAGAACCTGATTAATCAGAGAAGTGGCAAAGAAGCAGCCAGTGACCTCCTCTCTCTCCTTCCTAGATCCCAAAAAGTCCAAGAATCTTTCTAATCCCCACCCTACTACTTCCTGTGTCTCTCTAATGTCCTCAGTTCTCCAGATCTTCTAAGGCTAATTTTGGTCAGCTAGTAGCTAGCTACACCCTCTGTTTCAAAGTAAATTTTATTGGAGTCTCAGGTGTGTCAGAGTGCTATCAAAATATCCCATAACATCTCCTTCTTTCTGTCTAAATAAAAAGGGAAGGTTTTTAACTCAAACACAATAAAACTATATACAATAAGAACAATTATCAGGCAAGAATTACATCTACAACTTNCAGTCTATTTGCATTTAGCAAATTCAGAGAAAATACTCCATTATCTATCCTTTTTTGGTAAGTCCAAAGTTTTGTACCTAAATCACTTTTTATCCTAACTTCTATTATAAACCAAAAACTATCTTTTTAGATCTCAAAACATTTTCTTAGAAAAACAATTGAAGCTTTTATATCTCTTAAATTTATAAACTTTTTACCTCTTTTCTGAATTTGGTAACAAGGAAAACTGAAACTATAACTATCTAGTCTTCAACCCCATCAAAGACCCAAGAAGGATATAAGACTACCTAAGTAAACAGGAAGTACAGAGCAAACAACTTCCAAAACTATAAAAATGACAGAGACAGCTGGCAGCCTGGACAGTCACCCAAGGTTCCTCTGCAACATTGAGGCATCTATCTTTGGCCTACAGGCCTAGAATATCTTACATACTTTTCTATGAAATAGGAAATTTTTGAAGGATTGTCCTACCTTGTTTTGGTGAAGTTCAACAGTCATCTTCTTTTGTGTCCTGCTTGTTTAATTTGGACAGCATACTGTTAGCAATGGAGGCAAGGGCAGTTTCTTGCACAAATGGCTACCTTTGCTTCATTGAAGCAAACTAAATATGGAGGCTCTTTAATGCCCATCAATTTTTTAAGTAAATTGGTGCTGCCCAGAGCAGACATGAAAAGTCTTACATTACTAAAACATCTTAAATGTCATATTCTATAGGTCTCTAAAGTCTTTAAAGGCCACCTATTCATCTAAGTATATCTCTGTTTGACCTTGAAAATATATCTAACATGGCTACAAATTTAATTGTTATACATGACTAACTACTAACCAATATTTCTTAATTATCTTAAACAGTTTGTAATAATAGCCTTTAAGGACTAGAACTTTATATTTTAAAATGANCTGCATAGTTACAATACTTTAAACAAGAGCAGAAACATATATACAGTATAACAAAAATAACCTTTAATTTTTATTATTATACAAAAATCCATGGCAATATAAAATATAGTAGTTTCTTTTATAGTTTAAAGGTAGATTTAATAACATACCTTTTATCCTATAATTCCTATCCTTCTTTTACTTTTCAGAATGAGATGTCTGAATCTAATTCCCTTTGCTTAGTTTCCTCCCTGACTATGACCAATAACAACATGTAACCAACCCCCTTAAATGATGATAAGCATCCATAATCCACTGAACAACTAAAAACCACCTACTCCATTTCTTGAGAATATAGGCATCGTGTTATTAAAATTACTTTCTGTTGTCTGGGGATGATGCCATCTTTAGGGGATCCTGAGAAAATTTAGATAATTGTCAAGTCCTAGAAGATCTAGCTATTGTCCAGTCTCACTGTGATCAGAAAGTGCAAGGCTTTTCTGAAGTCCTGCCTAGATAGTCTGTAGGCTAGACAATCTCAAATAACTGCCTTGAGATTGTCCTGAACAGTTTGTAGTCCAAAGCTGATGTTTGGGTGGTGTTTGTCACCTTAATGGTGTTACCACATTTCAGGTGGAATCATCGTTGTGGGGTCCCATCATCCTTTTCAGGACTTCAAAGTTTGCTGTTAGGAATCATAACAGTTCACTGTAGAAAATTTCAACATTTTAAATATCATGCAGCAGATCTCAGAGAGGTTAAAGAANAACAATTTGTTAAGTACGTCCAGGGTTCAAAAACTCAATTACTAGTTACATGTTTTAGGCTCAAGCCCAAAATCATGTACAGAAAGCTAGATGAAGCCAATTTTTAGAATTACTTAGTGTTCTATATGACCATTAATATCTCAAAANAAAGTTTACATATAATATGTATATATTTATTCTTATAAACTTTGAGACAATATTTTGAGACAATTATTGGGAAAAGTTTTATAAAGTCAAAATAAAACCAAATGATTATGAAATTAGTGGCAATAAAATAGCCCCTTAACTTTTGTTTTTCTTCTGTTCCATACCAGGTGACTCTTCTGACATGAGACAGAGATTTTGGATTTTCCTTTAACAAGCATGCTTGGGTTTAGAGAGGGAGTNAGTCATACTGCAACTCCAAAGCCAGCTTTAATTTTTAAATGAATTGGGACTACAAAAAGACCATTTTCCTTTTAGATCTATAGAGAACAGCAGAAACAAACATTTGGGAAGATTTATGAATTTTATCCTATTGAAAATGTGCTATACCATTAGGCCAATTTACTCTTTTTCTTGGTACATTTTCTCAGATGTCTCATTTGTCCTGTGGTCTTTGGCTTTTTTAGTTGGATTCTTTTATACTCCTTGAAAAACAAAAACAAATCCTGCCCCAATCCTAGCTTTGGAGAGTTTCCCTTTTGGAAGGTAAGATCTGATCAAATGAAATGTATGTTTGTCTTATAAGTTAGTTTAGATTAAATGGCTGTGCTGTCTGATGAACTATAGCCTGTCCTAATCAAGAGGTCTCTCCTGTTCAAATCTAATCTTTGTCAATTTTAGGGGTATCCAGAGCTTTTCTTTTCCTGAGGAAACAAAATCAAAACCCCTTTGCCAAAGTAACACATATCCTAGCTCCCATTCTAAGGTCAACATATCTTTCAAGTATACTGACTAATTTAATTTAGCAGTTTTTTTTCTACCATTCAATGTCTCTCCACAGCTGTCATTCCTTTCTCATTAGCACTTAAAACTTTAAAGTTGATAAAGCATTGTATAATCTATTTCTGGGGGTCTTTATGACCCCTTTCTGTTTATTAAGCATATCTTTTAAAGAGCGATTAGATATTTCTATAACTGCTTGTCCTGTGGGATTGTGTGGTATACCTGTAATATGTTTTATGTTGTAATATGTAAAAACTGTTTCATTTTACTAGAGACTTTTATTGGAGCATTGTNAGTCTTAACTTGTACAGGTATTCCCATAATGGCCATAACTTCTAATAAATGTATACAGAATCAGCCTTTTCAGAACTTAAAGAAGTTGCCTATTGAAATCCTGAATATATATCTATGGTATAGTGCACATATTTTAAGTTTCCAAACTCTGCAAAACGAAACACATTCATTTGTCAAATTTTATGTTTTGAGTACTTTTTGCATTACTTCTTGCAGGTAATGGAGTTTGGTTATATAAAGAANAAGTAGGACATTTCCTTATAATTTCCTTGGCCTGTTGCCAAGTGATGGAAAATTCTTTTTCAAACTTCACTCTACATAAGAATTCCTGTGGAAGAATGCATAGAAGGTAAAATAGCCAATACAATCAAACTCTGGATCCCAATGGTCCATATATGNATCCTGTAGTTTCTTTTCTACCAAAGCCAATTCTCTTTCTGCCTCAGCTAATAATTTTCTTGGACTATTTAAGTAGTTATCACCTCATAATATTTGATATAATTGCTTAGCTCTTGAGTTGTTAATCCAATTGTGGGCCATAGCCAGTGAATTTCTCCCAGCATTTTTTGAAAATCATTAAGAGTTCCTAATTGATCTCTCCTGATTTGTACTTTCTGTGGTTGAATTTTTTGTAAACCTATCATTTCCTAGATAATTAATAGAATCTCCTGCTTGTATTTTTTTCAGATACAAAAAATCTCCTTTTTGTATCTGTATCTGAATCAGCTAGTAAGATATCATCCATATAATGGTAAATTATAGACTGAGGAAACTGTTTATGAACTATTTCCAATGGATTTTGTGCAAAATATTGACACAGGTTGAGCTTTTAACAACCTTTGTGGAAGAACTTTTCCATTTTCAACCTATTGTGGAACCACACAGAGACCTAACTCCCTNTATCATAATACTGTTCCCCATTCTTAATGTGGGAAAAACTTTTTAAAAAAAATGAATTCCCCCCTTAAGAATTCCCAAGTGTTTTACCAGATCTGCTAATGACGACAGTGCAGTATAAGGCTGGCTGTCACTGCTACACAACTAGGCAGCTGTTGGCATGTGGCTGGGGGCTCAGAATGTGTGGTAGTGGCAGCAGCATTAGAAGCCTGAGTGGGTATTGAAGTGGCCGACCTGATGTGGCAGTGGCCCAAAGAGGAGGTCCAGGGGAAGCCTGCACCCCACAGAGAGAAGGAGCCAGCTGCCTGAAAAGTGAACATAGGGGGACATGAGGAAGAAGCTCCCATGGCAGGAAGGCCTGAATGACAGAGGTGGCCAGTCATGGGTAGCTAACTCTAGCACCATTTGGGGCCCAGCAGCCGTTGGCATTTGAGACCCAGGACAAGTGGCAGCTGGAAGCTATTGTAGAGAGGCTGCAAGAGGAAAACCCCAGACTCTTGGGGAGGGCCAGGGGTGAGGGAGGGAAAGCCTGTGGTGGTGGCAAATCTGGCATCTGCAAAGCCGGTCACCAACAGCCATCTTGTGATTTTGGGCCCATGTTGGGAGCCACACGAAGCNTTTATCTAATTATTTATCTAATTATTGAAGCATTTATCTAAATTATTATTATTATCTAAATTATTCTTTATCAATAAAAACTCAAGAATCAGATATTGGGGTAAGAACCTGATTGATCCGAGAAATGGTATAGAAGCAACAATTTACCTCCTCTCTCTCCCCTTCCTTAATTCCAAAAAGGCCAAGAATCTTTCTAAGCCCTAGCCCACTATACTCCCCGTGTCTTTCTATATGTCCTTGGTCCTCCAAAACTTCTATGGNTAATTTGGTCAACTAATAACTAGTTACACTCTCTGACTCAAAATAAACTTTATTGGCAGTCTTGGGTTTGTCAGAGTGCAATCAAAATATCCCACAACAAGAGGTGATTTGCCAAGTCTCTGCCTTCCTTGAATAATTGAGCATAACTGGGTGAGATCAGGGAGGTAATGGCCCAGTATATAATTCAACACATGCAGCATCTCTCTACATGACATCAATAATAAAAACATCAGCTATTGACTCATATAGCCAAATCAACTGGCCATGCACATCTGGAAGGATGTGCATAATTCAGGGTAGTTTCTGAGGTTTCTAGATTTACTGATACTTTTCATTAAATTAAAAAGCATAACATTGAAAATAGATTTTTGGAACAAGGTTACACACTGAAATAACTAATTTATAACCAATTATTACATTAATAATTATCTTTACTGGACATTAACAGTAAAAGAGAAGATAATTGGCCATGAGTGGAAGAAGAAAAGCATGCTTTTGCAAGCTATTATATGTAAACCCTTAGAAGAGATCTGAAAACGGTAATAAAAGGCTTTACACCCAAAGGTGAAAAGGTGAAAGGTATTCGTTTTTTGACAACACAATTATTTTGCCCACATTGTTTTAAATTTGTTTGTCTTCCAGCGCATAATGGTAAAACTGTAGGCAATTAATTAATGTCATTTGAAATTTCAGTCTTCATGAACTGCTAGAAAGCACAATGGGAAACCTTTTGGAAAACAAAACAAAACATTAATGCCAACACATTTCTACACCTTTGGATGTCCAAACAATGATTGTTGTTGTACCAACTGATTGATGCTTCAAGTCATACCACTGAGAGATTTAGGATTTTTGAAGATGTTCCAAAATCCATACTCTCTAACTCTGAGCTAATTGTAAGTCTTCTGAAGGTAGCTCTTACAAGGAGAGCTGTGGTGACATGAGATCAAAGGATATTAATCCTGACCATTTGCCACACCCACAACGGTGTCACCTGTGTGACAAATGCTGGTGATCCGGTGATCACATAAGGCAGGGAAGTTCGAGCCTTATGAGGATAAGCCTCCAGCGGTTCCTNGGCTGACAGCCCGAGTCAAGTTNCTCAAGCACCTGGGTTCTGCGGATGATGGCTGGCAGGAGGACTAATCATTTTAAGTCTTCTGATCATTTCCCTTTTCTGTGTGTAACCAAGCAGCTGTATATAATTAAAAGGCCACTGGATGCTCCTGATATAATACTGATCTTGAAGAGAGTGTACTACAAGCTCTGCTGATGGCGCAGGCTAGATTCAAGTTCTAAGTTTTGGAAAAGAGCACAAGGATCTAGAGAAAGTTAAGGAAAGGTTGGAACAAGCTAAGCTCATGATAGATAAGCTCCCAGAAAGTCCAGAGGAAAACATTAGGTTTCTAAGAGAGGAGAGAGAAGAAATAAAGTTTATAGAAAATATCTTAAGGAAGGTATCAACTGGGGGTTGAAAACTTTGGCAGTACATCAAAAAGAAAAATAGATGAGATAAGCAAAAGAGGCTACAGGGTGAGAGACAATGTCTTAAGAACTAGGGACAGCTGACGTGACCACATATGCTTAATTTTAGCATGCTTATTTTGTAACTTTCGATTTGCCCCAGAGCAAGTTCCTTCTTTTACTGTATAAAACTTTGAATGATCTCAGTAAAAATTGCAGCAGTTTCACAGCATTCTGGTGTCTGTGTCTGTCTGTCATCGCCGACTCCCAACTATCCTGAGTACCTTCACCCCGGTTCCCCTCGGTCTGCGACCCTCTCCCTGGGCCGGTCCGCGGCAACCATTAAGTACTCCACTCTGTTTTTTGATGTATTTTCAGTGTCCTCTCCCAGGTTAGAGATGATCCAAGAGCAAAACAAACAAATAAGAGCAATGTGGAGCAGGGAAAGCAATGTTACTGTAAAACTGTTGTTCGTAACCAGTCTTAGAGCTTGTTGAAACCACCATGACTCAACCTAGAGATGTGTATTTTTAACATCCTTGCAGAACAGCAATCTCCCATCTCTGCTGTCTTTGTGAAATTCTCATAGCTTTGGCAGGAAGCAAAACTATTTGTTGTCCACTTGCTAAAGCAATACACCTTTTATTCATTCAAATGCTTTCCCTAAAAGGTTCAAGGGGTGCTGCTTGCACTCAAAACCTCAGGAATCACAAAAATTTGCACTCACCTGTGTTTCACACACATACATTCATTCAAATTTTTAACCTACATCTATTTGGGTTCTGCAAATATTTTGCATTTAGGAAAGACTCTGCCATTGATTGTTGAGATGACTCAGGGCTATTTGCAATAATTTCTCTCAAAAATAATGCCTTTATTTTATTTTCTTTAAATGTATTTCAACAGTATCTATAACAGGACTTGTTATTTAATATATAGAAAGTTTTCAGAATTGTGTCTAGTATATCAAGTAAGTGATCAATATTTTTGTCTGTTATTTTTATCATAGACAATAACTACAGCACTACTAACAGTTGTTGGTGCATCCAGATTGAAGAAATAGAAGAATTAGGAAAGAACATGACAAGAGTCTGTTTGAGATGGTATGTATCAATAATAATAAGAATGTGATTCTGTGTTTGTATGTTATTTATTATAGATTACATACTACCATATACCAGGCATTGTTATAAGTAATTGGCATCTGGCTCTATGACTGTATGAGGTTTATATTCCTGTTAACATCATGATTTACACACAAGGAAAGTGATGAAGAAGCAAATTAAATAACCTAACAAGTGTCATACAGCCATGATTGATAAACTGATGCCCTCTGTCACCTATCTTCTTCATCTAGAATCAGTACCCTCGAACATGATTTGAAAGAACAGACCCACTGATTTACACAGTGATAAAAACAACAACAATATTTGAGCACCACTATGCTCAGAGCCTCAGATTCTGGCCTGGCTGTGCCCTGTACCTTATCTGTGTTGTCCCAAGTCCTATCTAAGTGCAGCATTGTGAGATTTCACATGTCAAAAACCAGCACAGATCAGGGAAGGCAAGCTCAAATTCTTCAACATAAACTCAGTATTTTTTAGTTCAGACACAAACAATAGAACCTTGTCCTTCAAAAATGAAAAATGAGTCCTTTTTTCATCACCCAGAGCTTTAAATTTTCTAAATGAAGCAGCAAGAAACAGTGGGCAGTGATTTTGGTGCAAGGAATGAGCTCAATAGACTAAGCCATTCAATTAGCCTGGGGCTAATTTTAACCAGGGGCTATATTTTAACCCCTTTATTCAAGAAAAGATGGGCACAGAATGCACTTCCTCAGAAGTAAAACATTCCCTTCCATAGTTGGATGGAAGAAACACATGTCTAACAGNGAATAGCTACTCGGCCTTTTGTTTTGTGTTGTCTTGATAGTCCTTTGACTTTCTGACAGAACCTTCAGATGGCGTGATAGTTCACTTCAATCCTATCACCATATCCTAACAAAACCTCCATTTGCTCTGGAGGATATTAAAGAATAAAGCACCATTCTTCCCTTGGCCCTTTGTACATGGATGCTTTCTTATTGGATAACAAAAGACTTTGAGATACATTTTTCCCCTTATGAGTTTTGTATTAGAACCTTTATCCATGAAATTTTGAGTATGAATTTTACTTATAGATGGCAAAAATATAGCTTTACGGTTCAAAGAGAAACACTTACCTTGGCTCATAAAAAATACATAGAGCTCCTTCAACATCAAATAACACTTAGAATACTACAGCCTGGTGGGCGAAGTATAAATGAAATAGAGGCACACTCAAAACATACAAACATTCAAAATTAAAAGGAAAAAAAGACTCCAGGCAAATTGCATTTTAGTCTTANAAGAGCTCAACTCATGGAGGAGGTTCTTCATAGAATTTTGTTAGTCATTGCAGTGAAGACTCCTTTACTCCAGTGAATTGTTCCATGGACAAATCTAGATGTGGAGAGAACATACAATCTTTTCAATGTCATGCTTTGAAACTGAAGCAGCATGCCCTGTTTCCTTTTGCATGTGCCGTGTGTTCTTCCTGTGCATGGTTAAAAGTTGATCAGGGAAGAAGCAGCTGCACAGCACTGGAGTGTGAAATTATCTTTAAGCATATCTGGTGTGGTTTATTCTTCATCAGCCACTAAGTGCAAGAACACAAAATCACAATGTCAGAGTAAAGCTGGAAAAAAACACGTTTCTGTTGCTAACTGTTCAAACACACTGAATAATCATATCTGCCAGGAAGTTTTACATTAAAGTTGCACATGAAGAGTCATAATATTAAGGAAGTTAGAGTATATCTCCATTTCACCTTTTACCCCACTTCTAGGCTTTCTGTGAAAAATTTCACTTGAGTACTCTCTATTCATAAGGCTATCGTCATTGCAATTTTTGCATAATTTAAAAACAAGTGGAAGTCAGTGCAGCAGAATTTAATGAATGGTTATGAAACTGATATCAGCATAGCTCCACCAAGTAGAAGAGTTCAGTGGTTCACTGAGAACAAAAGTCAAAGCTTGCCCTAAAGTTAAGTATGGAAATTGTAACAACAGATTAGGCCCTTGAAAGAAAATTCCCCTTATCTACAAAACAAGAATAACTACAGAGAAATGAAGTGATTCCTGTCNGAGGTGACAAAGTCTTTTCTCCTCCCCTTTGCTTAGCNAGAGTTTGCTATTTAACAGTATGCTCTAAGCACAAGTGAGAGGAGGCCAAGACAGGAAGCACCTTTGTATGATCCAGCCTCAATTTCTTGGTTTTCTTTTCTCACCTATGATAATTATAACTGCCCCCAGTCTTCTTGAATCATGAAGAGTTTATTCTGTCTTCATTCTTTCTTACATTTTCCTCTTGACACCTTATTTAAATACATGTAAATATATGTAAAGTAAACAAACCAAAGCTCTGTGCCATGACACCTTCTATCTGGACTGTCCATCCCAACAACCTGGAGTTAGAAGCATGACCAGTCTCATTCTGGAGGAAACAGAGGCCATAGTAGGTCAAGAAACTCATTAGGTAACTCAAGGAGAGTTGAAACCAGGTGTGACCTCAAAACTATAGGTATTTCTGACATATAACCTAGAGCTGAAGTTCCTGAGACCATATGGAGGGGCTTTAGAGTTCTTTATGACTTTTTTCCCATTACTATAAAAAGGAGCTAAAAAATTTGCACTCTTCCTACACATCTGATGAATTTATGTATGACTGAATTTTAAGCATTAACCATAATGTTGGACCAGTGTTGCTGGTTCTGTAGCCCTGGGCCCCGCTGTCTCTGATCCCAGGGTAGGGAGTAAGTAGATGCAGAATCAATGGCACAGGCTCTGGTAGATTGCAAGCAACCTCGTTTCTTAAACAAAGGACTGAGGTATTTATGTGTGTACTTTCTGTCGGTCTCTGCTTCCAGCTACTGTGGTGTTTACTGTTTGGCTCTGGGTTGTATGTCAGCAGTGGTCATCTTGGGGGTCCAGTTTCAGGCTCCTCTGGGTCAGGATACTACTGTGCATATCAGAGCTCTTTGTTTGCTTAAGGCATGGCCCAGTGCTTAGGCCTTACCCACCTCAGACCAGTAAGATAGCTCAGTGGGTAATGTGTGATTCTCTAAGCCTGGTGATTCAGGTTCAATCCCTGGGAGCCTCATGGTAGAAAGAGTGAACCTACACCTGGATACTGGATATTGTCCTTTCATACCCAAACAAACACATGTGTGAGCACACACACACACACACACACACACACACACA
>LZPO01017529.1:0-11114 GCA_001675575.1 Neotoma lepida | reverse complement strand
CTGGCACTCTCAGCCAAGGCAGGACAAGACCCTCCTCCCTGAACCAAAACTGCTCCAGATATCCCACCACAGGGACTGGACTCAAAAAAGTCAGCCCCTGCACCAGGGGCAGATCCCGATCCCACTGCCTGGGGGCCCCCAAACACTTCAAGCCAAACAACTGTCTCAAGCTTCCAGAGGGCCCAGATCCCCACCATGGGGGCTCCACAGTTATTGGTCCACAGTTCATGCATTTCCACCAGCTTGGCTGGNTTCATGATCTCAATGTCCCTTGTTCATAGAATCTCTCCTCTCTCTCATCAATTGGACTCCTGGAGCTCTGCCTGGTGCCCNNCTNTNAATNTCTGCATCTGCTTCCATCTGTCTCTGGATGAGGGCTCATGGGGGTTTCTCAGCTATGGATCCATAGTTCATGTGTCTCCACTAGTTTGGCTGGCCATCTNTGTATACCTTCCCATCATGACCTCATAGTCCCTTGCTCATAGAGGGCCCCTTGTCTCCCATCAGTTGGGCTCCTAGAGCTCTGCCTGGTGCCCAGCCATGGATCTCCACATCTGTCTCCATCAGTCACTGGATGAGGGCTCCATGGTGGCAGTTCAGGTATTCATCCATGTGATCACTGGAGTAGGCCAGTTCACTCTCCCTATCAATTATTTCCAGTGGTCTAAGATGGGTTCATTCCTGTGGACTCTATGGGACTTCTCTATCACTCTGTTTCTCCCTATTCCCATGATTTCCTCATTTATCATGTTATCTCCTTCATTACTCTCTCTCTCTCTCTGTCCCTGTTCCTGCTTAAACCTCCCACTCCTTACACTTTCATCCTCCATCCCATGCCCCAGGACAACAATGCCCCTACTAGACACTAAAGGCAAGCAGAAGGCCTAGGACCAGAAATGAATTACTTCTTTCAGGATTGTTGACCAATGAGGTCCCATAGACTCCAAAAACATTGCAAGATATTAATATTGCTCTTACTCTTGATTATGTCCCAGAACTTAATGGCAAGACTCTATTGCTGAAAATATCCCATATTTGAGTCAGAACATGATTAAATCAAGTTGGTACTTAAAGACTCTAAAGCTTCATCTCTGTTTTCTAGATTTCAAAGTACTGGAAGATGCTATGCAAGCTAGCAGGAGAGAAGAGTAATCAACAGTCATAACTAGCTGTGGTGCCTAGAAGCTACAACAATGGCTAGCCTGGCAAGATATGGTCTCTGGTGCTCAAATGACAAGACAATAATGGGAGTTTCCAACGATTTTGTGACTGGATTTAAGTCCAAATTTACAAGACGAAACCCATACCTCAAACCAATATCCATCCAAGAAACTTTGACTAAACAGGATATAAGCCCTAGGAGAGAAGCTACTACTATCATGCTGCTAAATCGATAAAGTATTAAACTGACTCCTAATGACTTATCANTCTACCCATAGATAAATGTGTATCTCAACCTTCATCAGAGGAGAGTCTATTTGTAGTACATGGTGATCCATAACTGCCCAAGTGCAGAGAATAAGACATTACAGAACCCTCAACCTCAGGTAACATCTTTACTGCATCTTCCCTTCCAAGGGTCAGGAATAATAGCTCAAGAGGAGATGGAAAGAGTGTAAGAGCCAGAGGTGCTTGCTAACTACAGGGAAACATCTTCTGGAAACAGCAGGCAGCTGCACACGTGAACTCACAGTGATTGGGAGAACATGCACATAACCTTTGCAAGCCCAAGCCAAAGAAAATGCCANCATAGAGAGTGGAGTCATGCACACAATCCCATCTCTAGATGTAGGACAAATAACAAATTTTAATTGCTGGGAGAGAAAGACAGTTTTCTCTAGTAGCATTGCCCTTGATAAATTGACAATGTTCTGGTAGGAGATCATGCACACAAGAATATCTGAGCAGCACAGATTGGTCTTCAAGTTTTTTTTTGTTTTTTTTTTTGTTTTTTTAAAGCAGGACACATAGTTGGAGAGTTAGGGAAGTGAGATGGATCTTGAAAGAGCAGGGATAAATATGATGAAAACATGTTTGAAACATGAAACTCCCAAAGAACTAATAAAAAAATGACAAAAAATATGCAATAGGCCAATAGGTACATGACAAATAGACATTATATATATAATTTACAGGTAAGTAAATTATAGAAAGATAAATATATGTTAGATGATAGATAAATATATTATGGATGGATTATGGACCAGATGGACATACAGATAGATAGACAGATGATAGATAATAGAGAGATAAATATATATTATTGAGAGATGATAGATAACAGATAGATAGATAGATAGATAGATAGATAGATAGATAGATAGATAGATGATAGATACATATATAAATACATAGGTAGATACATAAATACATTGATACATAGATACATAGATATATAGATGGATGATAAATAGATAAATGTTATATAGTGGACATATATGTTGTTTCCACATGTTCTTAACCATTTTTTAATTCATCTTCAGTGTACATGAGTGCAGATATCTCTTTGAGATTCTTATGTCAATTCTGGATAAATAACTAAAAGGAAGATTGATCAGTTCTTATGAGGAGCATCTCTGTATTTTAACTCTGTCTCTGTCTATCTTTAACACATATACACACTTTCTTTTTCTCTCAACTATATTTACTGAACATGCTTGTAGTGGAAAGTTTGTCCGGTCCTGCCGGGCTCCCACAGCTACTTTGACCCAAGTAAACACACAGAGGCTTATATCATCTTCAAACCATGGCCATGGCAGGCTTCTTGCTAGCTAGCTCCTACATCCCAAATCAACCCATCTTTATAATCTATGTAGCTACATTTTCCATGGCTCTACCTGTGTGCTGTTACATGTTGTTTTTCTAGATGGCAGAATGGCGTCTGCCCAGCCCTGCTTTCTGCTTCTCTCCCCCTAGTTGGAATGTCCCGCCTAACCTTATTCTGCCTCACCATTGGCCAAACAGCTTTATTTATCAACCAATCAGAGCAACACATTTTTAGAAAGACATTCCCATCACATGCTCAACATTCATCTTAACTGGTACCTTCGCCCAAGCAGGCCCTTCTTCATACAAGCATCACAGAGCCATACCTATAAACATGGTTCAAGACTATGGCCAGTATTATATGGATTTTAAAAGGTCTGTGTTTGAATATACAAAAATTGTGAGTTCAACAAACAGAAATGTTTTTTTTTTTCTTATTGACATAATTTCCACTGGATTGGGGCTCTTTGGAATTCCAAACAACACTATCTCTGGAAAACCTAGCACTTTTTAGGGATAAATAAAGAGAGAGGTCAAGTAATCTAGCTGTCTCTCTGTTCTAGACTCTTAATTCTTTCTCAGAGAATTCAGCCAGGGTAATGACAGGAGTCTTCTCATAAAAGTAACTTTAAAATAACAGGTAATAGTAGTCCATGAAAAGATGCCTTATAATGCTCNACTCTTTATCCTAGGCAGGAGACAAAATGCCTATCTTTAGTCTCCTGGCTTCACCTTGCTTGAGACATGAGATGCTGTAGTTAAAATTNTATTACATTCACAACTCTTCTTAGGTCGTCTCTCTCTTACAATACACACTGGAGCTGAGTCATTTTATAGGCACCCAGAATTTTACTGGGGAAACATGAGTGCAGGAATGAACAATACAGCATCATTGAAAGACCCCTAATGATTTTTGACAACCTTCCAGAAGACAGAAAAGATTTTATCCAAGACAGAAGTGAAAACCAACCACAAGGCATGCTATTCAGCCACAAGGATCATTCAATGCTTCCAGAAATAAACATGAAATAGTATGTCATTGTTTTGTGGTTAATTTTGTTCCAGAAGTAAATGTGGAAAAAGATTTTTATTATTATGTTTTCTCCCTTAAAAATCGCAATAACAATTCCCCTGTTCAAAAATGAAAAGCCACAAGATTTTCAGAATAAAAATTAGAAAAGGACAGAAGCCTCTTAAGCAATTCAAAGAATGAAGAGCACAGTGAGAACAAATGAGCTTTGCCCTTTCACCTCTGCTACAAGAGAAGAGCAGAGAGAGATGCTCGATGAGTCAGTAGGCAGCAAATTTCAATCCAATAATAGGTAGTAGTTCATTAGCTGAGTATATGCAATTCTCTGTAGCAAGAGGTCATGAGGTTTTTCTAGTGGTTGGATTTTTAAAGGAACTGCATTATTTCCTGTCCATCAATAACTTCCTGGGTTTGGCAAGCAAAGACAGAGAGCAATAATCTGAGCAGTGGATTCAGGAACAAGTCAGTTGCTGAAGTCGGCACCAGCAGATCCTGCTTCTCTGTTTGTGGAAGACATAACTAACCATTAAGTGGATATGGCATTTATTTATTTCTTCCTCGGAATGATGGAGGATAAAGTCATTACTGAGGAGNAAACTGGAGGTCCAGTGAATCAATATTCAAACATTTAGATCATGTTACAAGAGGCCACAGACTTGGGCCTCATTTGTAAGTGATGTAAAATATACATGTATTATGCTGTCCAGAAATTCAATGAACATCTATTCATTCATCATCTCACTTTCACATTAGTGAGCAGAGCAATGGAATGACAGCTGGAAGTTTTATACAAGTCACTCAGCCCAAATGTCAGACATACAGTTTAGATTTTCTTGTATGTGTCAGTATGACTAAGAACAAGTTAGGGTGACAACTGTTTCTTTAGAAGTATTTTAAGTAAATATACATTAAACAGACAGCCAAAAATATTTTTCGAATGTCTACAATAATCTGGGCACTGTTTACTGATATAAAAACATCCATGGAAAATAAAACAACACATTTCCTGTCCTCAGGAAGTAGTGTGAAGGAGGCAGAGGCAGGTATCTTTTAAACATGCAAGGGTTATTGTGTGTGTGTATGTGTGTGTGTGTTTAGAGCATGGAAGAAATTATTGGACAATTTAAACACAGTTGCTTAGTTCTCCTTCCTTTGATGGCACAAGGATAATTATCCTCATTGCCCTGTATCTGCAGGACCTATGTTCATCAGTAAACATCAAGGATATCATTGTTCTGGAGTCAGTTTCACAGCATCGTGAACAATCCTGTGTTGAACCTGCAAATGTGCATATGTCTCTGAGACATCAACTTCAGTTCCACCTGACAGATATTTGGTACAGGATTGCTGANTCATGTCACTGGATTAAGAAGAGGGCATATACTTTCACAAGGGGATTGTTTTGCTACAAAAATAGAAAATTCTGCCATTAAAAACAATATGGGTTAACTATGAGGACATTATGATCACTGAATCCAAGCAGACACAGAACAAATATTTTATGATAACATTTAGATGAGGAATTGTGAAAGTTTGAACTCAGAACATCAGAGAGTAGGATGGTAGTTGCCATAGGCTACAGGATAGAGGAAGTCAGAAATGCTGGTAGTAGCACACAAAATTTAAAATATAAGTGTTCTGAGTTACCATATATAACATGTTAATAATAATATATACCATATAAAATAATAACAAGAATAATTTATGAACTTTAAGTTTTCTAGCAGAGTATATGCTAATCGAAGCGTCCTTNGCGCGCGCACACGCGCGCACACACGCATTCTGTGTAAATTATATAAAATAATAGACGTCTATTAGTTTATGTTAATCATTTTACAACAAATATGTACACGAAGTACAGCTTAAAACCATGTAATTACTCTCAGTTAGATTTTAGTAAACCCAGGAAATAACAAACACTACCCTACAAATGACTATAAATGAAGTTCTTTCACTTGGCAAGCTGTTCAAAATGTTTCCAGAAATGGGGATGAATAAAGATGATAGTCATGCACTGTCATTTCTCACTGAATGTACAGAAAACAGTGACATAGTGTGGTTACATTCTAAATACATTCTTCTTTCGCTCACCTTGTAAGCAAGTCTGCATTGATAATGTTGAGTATGGACAAGGAATGGAGCTGAGGCAGGTTGCAAAGCTGTAGTACATGGTTACATTGCTGAAGGCTCTATATCAGGCCACAAGGTTTGGAGTATATTCCACAGGTAATGGGTAACATGGAAAGTTTTGAGTTGGATAATACTCATTAAATTTAAGTTCTCAAAATAACATTCTGGTAGGAGTGTAGACTTATTTGAAAGAAGAGACAAGAAGGTTTGTTGAAAAGTTGTTTGTGAATCCAGGAAGAAGATAAAGAGATGAAATGTATTAGTGTTGAAGAAAAAATAAGCAGGGGGTGATGTTTTCAAAGATGCGTGAGAAGTGGTGTNTGTGTTTTGACTGACTGTAGCAGGGGCAGGAAGGAGTTTGTAGAGCTAAGGGCTTAGATGGTAGCATAAGGTGAGGCTGAAAAGGAATCTCTCTCATGCCTGTATGGCAGGATCATGCACAGGGTTTCATAAAACCATGGGTGCTCCTAAAAACATTCTAGAATGTTTAGAAATGCCAAGACTGGAACAAGTCAGGCCCTTGGTTCATTTCCCCAAGTCTCATAACAGAGGCTGATTGAGTTAGAGATTGGAGGAGAACCTTCAACTTCATGAGCAAAGAGGTCCACTGTGCCTTTCCTTCTGTGCAGGTATGATTTAGTTACTTGCAGAAATGTAAGCCCCACAGAGGAAATTGTTCTCTTCTAAAATGATATGTCCCTAGTCTTATGCCTGGCACATAGGTTGCCTTATATTAATGACAATATAAACTGATCATCAGTGGAGATATAAAAATGTAAGAGTCAATATTAAAGTAGAGAATACACTGAGACTCAGAGTTTCATGAGAAGGGGGAATGGGTTCTGCACTCAGAGGAGGTAATCTCAAGTTCAAATTCCTTCCAGTCACTGACTCTGAGTTTAGAGCAAGTGATTCTACTTCTGCAAGTTTCTTCAACTTAAATATGGAGACATTCTACTGCATGTTCAATGATTTAAAATGCTAAATCAGGACATACAAACTACGTATATAGGAGACAGTAACAATGAATGTGGAATTACCTAAGATTAAATGATCAATTNAAAAAAAATTGAGGGGAAGAGGCATATGGATTTGCACCCTAGTGCCTACAGTACTGGCAGCCACAGGTTATTTCTCAAATGTGTTTCTTGAAATTTAAAAGGAAGTTTANTAATAAGGTGTAGCTCAAGAGTCTTAGATAAAGAAGAGGGAATGAGGGAAACAATCCAAGCTTATCTCAGACTGGCCAGTTTGATCACTTTGGTCTTCCAGAAAACTGTCTACCTGAGATCCTACTGTAGAATAATCCAGATCCCCATTATATCCTTTTTATTGACAAAGTACTAAGACAAAATAAGCAAAACATGTAAAAAACCCAAACAAAAACACTTTTGTATAGCCTCCCGTGGTAGTATCTTTATTGATCTCCCCGCACTTTTGCTGGCAATGCCATAGTCCTGGATGGACTGTAATCTGCCTCTATCCCACAGCTCTAGAGGGAATATAGAAAAGTTTCTTGGGTATGGAACAAAATCCTAAGCAATTATGAAATGATCATAAGAAGGTGTGACACATTCCCATTGCTATCAGCTCAGGAGGAAAACAAAACAAAACAAAAACACATCAAGACCACTGGTAATGTCAACACATGGAGTCTCACTGTTCTCACTAAGCATGGATCTATGCCCTCTAACTTCGGTGTAGTACAGCAAGTCTAAATAAGGATGGCTGGATGGATAGATGGACNGAGAGATGGATGGACGAAGAGATGGATGGATGAGTGGATGGATGGATAAAACTGGTAAAGACAGTTTTATGCTGTAAATAATACACAGAAACTAGAACTCATACAAATTTGCCTACATGCTTTTCAAACCACCAACTTCCATCTGAGTTGCTGTAAACAAGGGCTCCCTCCTCAGAGCCTTGGCTGTCTGACTGCTCAGAGGTCAGTTCCTCTACCAGCAATTGCTTCACAGCACTTGGCTGTTCTGTTTCCTATTGGTTTAGAGTTTGCCTGGATATTACACCGCTCATACATGATGTATTTAAATTACAACTGNCAAGTTAGTTCTCCCAGGGAACATATTTAAAGTAAGTGAGTTGACTGCTTGCACAGAGTTGGGAGAATCGGATCATAGAGATTCCAAGCAAAATACTATCAAAAGTAAGGTACTTGGAAGCTGAGAAGATGGCTCAGTGGGTAAAGCGCTTGTTGGGAAACTGATTTTGGATGCTCAGCCCCCAAGNAAAAGTCAGGCTACCAGTACTCTCTCTGTCTGTAACACCAGAACCAGGAAGAGTAGAAACAGACCGATTCCCAGAGCTCTCAAACCTGCCAGTCTATCTGAAATGGCAAGCTTCAAGTTCAGTGAAAGATTCTGTCTGAAAAAATAAGGTGGGCCTCTTCTCTTTTATTGTAACCTAGAGAATCCTTTTACTGCTGCCTACATGTACACATGTGTGGAGCCACCGACTAGGGCATGGACAACTGACCAGCATTGCCCTTCCAAAGAAAACCTCCTTTTCCCCAACAGCCACCAACTGCCAGTAACTCCTTAGCTATGGGTGCAGCTTCATGGACATCTTCCCCAATCATACTTGAATGTTGACAGGCTTGATCGTGTGCATTTCTTGTGCAGGTAATCTTGAGGGAGATGTATTTGGGGCTTTGAGGGAGTGGGAAGGTAAAGTGAGGTGTAGATCTGATCAGGGTTCATTGTATACATGTACTAAATTGTCAGAGCATGAATACAAAATATTATTTAAAAATATGGTGGAGTGAGTTGGGCAGTGGTGGTGCACGCCTTTAATCCCAGCATTCGGGAGGCAGAGGCAGGCGGGTCTCTGTGAGTTCGAGGCCAGNCTGGGCTACCGAGTGAGTTCCAGGAAAGGCACAAAGCTACACAGAGAAACCCTGTCTCGAAAAAAAAAAAAAAATGGTGGAGTAAAATAGAAAAAAAAATGCTTGACATTGAGCTCTGGCCTCCACACCTGTACATGTAGACAAACACAGCTAATACCTCAATTTTTTTTTTNTGTGGTAGAAATATGGACCAAAATCAACTTGGGGAGAGAGGGTTCATTTGGCTTATATTTTCACATCATAGCTGACCATTGAAGAAAGCCAGAGCAAGAAATCAAGGAGGAACTGAAGGGAGAGACAATGGTGAAAAATTGCTTACTAGCTTATTTTCCACAACTTGTTCAGCTTGCTTTCTTACACAATCCAGGGCGTCCTGCCCAGGCTGGCACTGTCCACAGTTGACTGGGTCTCCTCACATTAACCATTAATCAAAAAATTTCCCTACAAACATGTCCACATGTCAATCTTATAGAGGCAGTTCCTCAGTTGGGATTCCCTATAGCTTGTGTCAAGTTGACAAAAACTAATCAGCTAATACACTCACAGGAGTACACACAGAGAAATAAGGTGAGATGTCACTCATAAAATAAAATAAAATGTCACTCATAAAATAAAATAAAATAAAATAAAATAAAAAACACAGACAAATGGAATCACTTGCTATCCATTAGAGACAAATATATAAATATTAAAAATGTCTTCTTGAAAGACCCCAACTCTCCTAAGGCCTGAAACCCCCATACTCTTTAGGCCTGACACTCCCTCCCTTAGGATCGAGAAGCTAAAGCCAGAGCAGAATTGCTAAATTACTGTTTAATGGAGGTCAAGATTTCTGTTAAGATACGCTGTCCAGCCGCTGCTCCACCACAACCGGAGGTTTCTGGCAAAGAGATAATTGCTCAATTGTAGCTAGGACAATTACAGGAGTTCCAGGGAAAGTCACTGTGACCTTGTATAAACCCCCCAAAGTTCTCCAGCAGAACCTCTATTGCTTGACCACAGGATGTCACAGGATGTCACAAGACATTCAGGTGATAATGATTATTTGGCTCTGGAATGTCCCAACTCTGGTCTCCATGACAATGAGCACCCACCCTATAATTAAGCCAAACTTTGTGGAAAGTCCCTAGNCACGAACCAATCAAAGATAGATCTGTATGAAAACTGTAATTCTGTGATTTTTGCCTTTAAAAACTGTGTGTGATTTCAGTTTGGGGCTTCTCTTGCTCAGGAGAGTCAAGAAAGCCCNATTGTACAACCATTTGTCTTTTTGCCCTGAAGTAAAGCCTCTTGCAGTTTGCATCAACTGGACTGGAGTCTGGGATTTTGGGGCCCCTCTTCCCGAGAAGGTAGTACCCTGTTTTTGGGGTCTATCATTCTTAGACCATTATAAGCATCTTGTCATTAATTTAAGGAAAAGAAGATAAAGTAAAATTTGACCAGGTACCCTGTGTGGCTGGACAAGGCTTTCCCCAAAAGACATGGGTTATTTTATGAAAATCTTAGTGCTAGACATAAGATATCTCTATGAGTTACCAGTCTTGTATGTCCCAAAGGCCCCCAAAACAGCACAAGCTATTGCTGCTGCTCTTGTTTGCCCATCAGTACTAGGCAGTAAGATCCAGCACACTTTATGGATACACAGCACACTTTGTTTGGAGAACATCAAAGAATAAAGCAGGAACATCCTAAAAACAGTAGTAGGGGAGAATCTACTACTGTTGCCTTATTAAATAAAGATGTCAAATTGCCTTTTATGCATATAGATCAATGCTCCCCTGAACTGTGACCAAGGGAAGCTTCTCTCTGCAATGGTCAGCACTTAATGCAAGGACTCTTACACAATCAGTTAAAAGTATTGAGAATAGTGACTATTGCTGAATCCTAAATGGAACATCTATGNCAACTCTTCACCTGCATGGCAAAGGGAGCATCACAGAAGAGAAGGCAGAAAGAATGTGATAACCAGAATTTGGAAAGGAGTGCTGTGAAATGCTAGCTTCTAGACATGAGTGGCATACTGCATTATGATTATCTACACAAGCTCAAGTCAATGAGCTCCATCAACATGCCAACAGACAGCACTAACAACTCAGCATGATAGACCCCNAAAACAGGGTGCTACCTTCTCGGGAAGAGGGGCCCCAAAANCCCAGACTCCAGTCCAGTTGATGCAAACTGCAAGAGGCTTTACTTCAGGGCAAAAAGACAAATGGTTGTACAATCGGGCTTTCTTGACTCTCCTGAGCAAGAGAAGCCCCAAACTGAAATCACACACAGTTTTTAAAGGCAAAAATCACAGAATTACAGTTTTCATACAGA
>LZPO01017528.1:121576-132217 GCA_001675575.1 Neotoma lepida | reverse complement strand
AAGCAAGCAAACAAAAAAGAGCACTTGTTGCTCTTGCAGAGGATCCAGATTTGGTTCCTAGCACCCAGCATGGTGGCTCACAACTCTCTGTAGCTCCAGTTTCAGGGGATCAACTCTCTCTTCTGATTGCCATAGGCAGCAGGCACACTTATGCTGCACATACACACAGGCAGGCCAAGCACTTGTACACATAAAATGAAATCAACAAATATTTTAAAAATTTATCCTAGGAATAACAGTGGCCTTAATATATTATTCACCTGATATTATATGTTAATTTTTAATAGTATTTGGGAAAGAGATTGGTAACAACTGTTACAGAGTTCTACAGCTATGAAACATTGGGATTTACTGTTCCTTTCTCTGCACTTTATACATTTTTTATTACATTTAGAGTATGTATGTGAATATATGTGTGAGTATATGTTCTTGCGTGTGCATGCAGGCCAGCATTAGCATTAGGCACCTGTGTCATAGCATATGTGTGGAGGTCAGAGGACGATCTGGGGAAGTCACTTCTCTCTTTANACCATATGGGTCCCAGGAATTTACCTCAGGTCATCAGCCATGGCAGCAAGCTCCTTTTCACAATGAGCCGTCTTGCCAGCCTCTCTCTGCCCCTCTGAGATGCCTGCCTCTGCTGTGCACCCATCTCAACACTTCTGTCATTCTCTGTTGTGGTTCTGCACAAGACGATCCTCACCAGACGGAGTTCTTTATGAGCAAGGTTATCAAGTCATTTTTCCTTTCCCCAACAGACTTTGGAAAGTTATGAATTTTGCAGGTAGTAGTCACTCCTATGTTTGCCAAACTGTGATTTTCTTATTTTTAACATCAGATTTCCTTGTTAGTGCATATCTTGAAAGTTTTGCAAACTTTTTACAAAGCCTTAGAGCTGGAAGGAACCAGAAGAACCTAATGATCTTGTTTTACAGAAGAGGATCCTGAGACCAGAGTGGTTGCCAGCCTAGGANTGCACAACTAGCCCAAGGATAGACCTACAACTAGAATTTAAGTTACATTTGAGTACTAATCACTCATCACTTAATTTTGTAAGCAGGGTCTCCTGTGTAGCCTGGCTTGGCCTCAAACTCAAGACCCTCTGGCCTCAACCTCNCGAGTGCTAGGATTACAGGCCTGTGTCACCCTGCCTGGACTATTTATCACATTCTGAGTCAGACAATAGTAGGCTCTGCAAGTCTGTAAATTAAACATCCACCTTTGCTTCCAAAGACCTGATAACATATTCAAAAAAAGTAAAACTCCAATGACTACAAAGCAATGAGGTGAGTGCAGGGCAAGTAATGGGGAAATGGGAGCGATTATCCACATACTGCTCCTACACAGGGCCACAGGATGGCCAAGTTGTTGAAAGACTCCTGCCATTGGCCAGCAACCACTTCCCCATCTTCCTTANCCCGGATGTTTCCATGATTCACAAATTGGTTAGAAATGAGTCTGGGGTCTTAAGAAAATGATCAAGCAATCCAAAGTGTTTCAGCAAGGCAAAAAGTTTTACTTCTNGAGAAGGGGTATGTGGTCATGCCAGATCAAGCGGTGAGCACACCCAGCATAGGTCCCACAGTTAAATGGTCCTGGGCCTCATATTCTCAAGCAATTGGCTAGTTTAAAGCCACCTAGTTCAGGGAGTGTCACCTGAGCATGTATTTTGATGTCAAGAAGTGCTAATCCTGGAGGAATTTGAATTTCTGCCAATTGCCTTTTTACGATTTTTTTTAAAGTGTCATTTTGTCTTTTTTAACACTTTGATAGAAGAGACAGTAAACTTGCTTACATTTCCCATAGGCATGAGTGTCCAGAGCTCTGTCTCAGTTCTTGGGGCTAGTCTCTTCTGATTGGATGTTCCCAAGGCACAACTCATCTGCTGATGTCTTTAAATATTTCAAATGTCACCCTTGAGAATACACAGAGAGAATTAGGATTAGATGGCATGTAGCAGTACAGAGAACAATTCAAGACAAAGGATTGACAAACAATTTCAAGGACTGGGGAAAATCACATAATTGTAAAAGTATAATTCGAAAACAGTCATGAAAGATATTATTAGAGGCAAACTGAGTAAAAGGTGCCTAAAACGTCTCTGTACTTTTGTTTGTNTGTTTGTTTTTGTTTTTGTTTTTTGAGACAGGGTTTCTCTGTCTATCAGCCCTGGTTGTCCTGGAACTCTCTTTATAGACCAGTCTGGCCTTGAACTGAGAGATCCACCTGCCTCTGCCGCCCAAGTGCTGGGATTAAGGGCGTGCTCCACCATGCCTGAAATAAAGAGTTGTTAGGGGTGTGTGTGTGTGTGTGTGTGTGTGTGTGTGTGTTTGTGTGTTGTTTGGTTTAGTTTCTTTTAGTTTTTTGAGACACAGTTATGCTATATAACAACAACAACAAAAATGCTCAGACAGGCTTCAAACTTGCACTGCCATCCTGGGGGTATAGTTAATTACAATAATATTCAATATATCATTGTATATGACATTCTGTTCATTAAAGAACAAAAACTCTGCAATACTAGATAGTAATTGTAAAGCACATCTATAATCCCAAAACTCAGATGGGGAGAATCAGGGGAATTACGAGTTGTAGGCCANACCTCCCNTCTCTGAGGAGTTGCAGATAGTACTTGGGGAGGGGGTCAGATTCCTGAGTAGTGTGGCCANTGTCAAGTTGCCCTTGCTCAGGTAAATGCCTCCCATCCGCTCATACCACCCACTCATGCAGGCAACACTAGTTAATGCAGTGGGACTCACACACCCACTCAAAAGAAGGAAGGAAGGAAGAAGCTGGAAGTAGGGGGTAAATTTGTTGGGAAAAAAGGAGGTTTGGTGAGGGGGAGGGCAAAAGGGAGGATAGTGGAGGATATGATCAAGCATATATATATATGAAAATGTTAATAACTAAGTAAATGCAAGCTCAAGGCCAGCCTCCACTACATAGTAAGTTTGAGCCAGCTTGGGCTCAAAAAAAGGATTAACATATAAATGAATAAATAATAAAAAAACATGAATTGTAGCCAGGTGGTGGTGGCTCATGCCTTTAATCACAGCACTTGGGAAGCAGAGGCAGGTAGATCTCTGTGAGTTCGAGGCCAGCCTGGTCTATAGAGTGAGTTCCAGGACAGCCAGGGCAATACAGAGAAACCCCGTCTTGAAAAAAATAAAAGCAAACAGACAAACAATTTATTTTGAAAAATGACACAGGTCATCTCTCTGAAGAGTCATACGTAAAGTTCCTTTTTTCTTCCAAAGTTTGCAGAATCTCTGAGGCCCCACCCCCTGTGATACCTGCTGGAGCTGCTACATGTTGATATCCCCTACTCCCCTATCACCCCACTCCCTACACACCCACCCACGTACCATACCCCTCCCCCATCCCTCTTCCCACTCCCTNCTCCCGCATCCCAGGGTGCCTGGGAAGTCCTGGGAGTTACAAGTTCACTGATTCCCTCTTCCCTCCCTGAAGCCACTGGTAAGAGTTACTTGGTCAGGGGAGGGTCAGTATCCACTACGTGTTCAACATGGAAATGTTTACTCCATGCAAGGATGCAAGCATCATTGCTGTGGAATAATGCTTCTGTATACTCTGATTTAATAAAACGCTGATTGGCCAGTAGCCAGGCAGGAAGTATAGGCAGGGCTAGCAGCCTAGGAGAATGCTGGGAAGAGGAAGGGTGGAGTCGTCAGGAGTCGCCAGCCAGACGCAGAGGAAGCAAGATGATAAGACAGAACTGAGAAAAGGTACCAAGCCACATGACTAAACATAAATAAGAATTATGGGTTAATTTAAGTGTAAGAGCTAGTCAGTNATAAGCCTGAGCTAATGGCCGAGCAGTTATAATTAATATAAGCTTCTGAGTGATTATTTTATAAGCGGTTCCTGGACTGCCAGGCCAGAAGAACGCAGGGCCTGGAGGGACCAGGCAAGACGGAGAAACCTTCTGGCTACACATCATTACCCTTCAATTGTCCTGATAAGAATTAAGGACAGACAGACAAAGCCGGGCGGTGGCGCACGCCTTTAATCCCAGCACTCAGGAGGCAGAGGCAGGTGGATCTCTGTGAATTCAAGGCCAGCCCGGGCTACCGAGTGAGTTCCAGGAAAGGCGCCAGAGCTACACAGAGAAACCCTGTCTCGAAAAAAAAAAAAAAAAAAAAGAGACACACACACACACACACACACACACACACACACACTCAATAAAAAGATCAGAACTTCCAGAAGAGTCTGCTAGTCTCTGAGCAATCACATCTAAAGCACTGAAATGTCAGAAAGCCACTTCTGCTTCTTCAAGGTCACACGGGTTGGTTAAAGGCAAGTTTACATTGTTAGGCAGACCACAAAAATTTCAGCTTGAAGCATTAGCACTCAGACTTAACCAGTGAGCACTGGAGGTCACATTCAATGGGTACATGGGACCTTCTCTAGCAAACAAACCACAAAGACCAATGGGTAAGTCAATCTTCTTGCCCTGTCTGTCTCTGTCCCTCTCTGTGCCCCGCCCCCCACCTTGTGGGGTGTCTGCACAGGTGTGTATGTGTGCAGGTGCATCTGCCTATGAGGAACTAAGAGTTAGGTAATAAATAAAGGTGGTGAACTTCCAAGATGACCAGCTTCGTCCTCAACCTCCTGACCTAAGACAAAATCCTGGCAGCTTAAAATAAACAAACAAACAAACAAACAAAAAACAACCAAGAACCGGAGCAGGGTTTGTGTTGCTGTGACCCCTCCTGATGGACCAGCCTGAGGAGTTCCAGGCTGATGAAGACCTGTTTACAACAGTTGTGGGCCAGTCAGCCACCACCCTATACNTAGGAAGACCCTTCAGAAACTCAAAGGAAACCCCAACACGCAGGGAAAGGATTCCAGCCTCAGCTTCCCCTCTGCTTTTCACAGCTGTTTTTCTGTACTCTTGGTGTATGGGAGGGGAGTATGTATGTGGGAGTGTGTATGTGTATGAGTGTGTCCTCACCCCTAATAAAAGCCTTTCTTTGCTGATTCTGTCTGCTGGGCTTGAGAATTTCCCCACTGCTACCTGTCATGCTTGAGATTTTTCTTGCCTTTTCATTTTTAACCATCAGAGAAAACAAACACGATCAACAGCCCTAGTGGTAGTACTGGAGGCCAGAGGTACACTCAGATGCCAGCGGAGGACATTGGACACCCTGCTCTGTCACTCTCCACCTTATCTGATGAGGCAGGGTCCCTCACTGACCCTGAGTTAACTGGTCAGCAAGCCCCGGGATCCGTTCATCTCTGCCTGCTTCCTATAGCTGATCCCATGAGGCGAGAATAAGACCACTACCACAATTTTCGAGCCAAATTTGAAGCAAGCTTTATTAAATACTGCCCAGGACAATAGACATTGGCAAGGTCCATACCCAGAATTCCCAGAGAATAGCCAAGAATTGCTTTAGTCAGGTGCTTATAAAGGCAAAACCCACAAGGCTATGTACTTCCTGCCTTTATCCAATGGGTGACAAGCATACATCCTGACCCACTTCCTGCCTATGTACCTCACACCTACATGTGATCAAGCACATCCTGTGTAGTTGGGGCAACCAACCTTGTCTATGTGTACATACACTCAGGCATACACACATACACATAAAATAAATGAATAGTTTTTTAGTTTATACTTTTTTTAAAGTCTAACAAAGTTAATTCTCCTGAATAGTTATTTAAAGACCCCTTAAATTTTTTTTATTTAATTTTATTTTTTGTGTGTGGGTATTTGTTGCATGTATGTGTGCCATGTTCATGTGTTGCCTGTGGTGGCCAGAAGACAGCATCAAATCCCCTGGAATTGGTGTTAAAGGTGGTTGTGAACTGTCATATGGGTGTTAGGAACTGAACCCAGGTCTCTTCAAGAATAGCAAGTATTCTTAAGCACAGAACCATCTCTCTAGGCCATATAGATACAGATAGATAGATAGATAGATAGATAGATAGATAGATAGATAGATAGATAGACAGACAGACAGATAGATACATAGATATATGGATACATAGATACATAGATATAGACAGACAGATAGATAGATAGGTAGATACAGAGTCTCACTATGTAGCCCTGGATGGCCTGGAACTCTCTCTGTAGACCAGGCTCACCTAGAACTCACAGAGACCCACCTNCCTCTGCCTTCTAGGGCTGGAATTACAGGCATGCACTACCATGCTTCCTGGCCCTGAAATGTATTTAATACAGCTAAGTTACTGAACATTATAGATTAGCTGACCCTTCCTTTGATATACTCTGCACTTACATTAGCTTATAGGTGGAAATCCCAAAAGAATATCTTACCATAAGTTGCTAATCCAAGAAATAACCAAAGCTTAAAAATTGGAAGTTGGTTTTGAACTGAGTGCATATCACTTTCTCAACATCATCACCATAAAACTGGAAGCCTGGAGTCAAATTATTTTAAGTCAGGGACTATCTGAAGTAATTAAATAAATTCTGACATTATAAATCTGATTGGCATAATAATGCCCTGCTTCTCCCAAGCACTTCAAATAATTTACTGGACAGACAATTCATGCTTGCAAAATCATTTTATGCACTTAAATGATTCTTATAAGTGTTATAAATCAAATGTGTTAATGTAGTAAGTTGGCTTCTCGGGGTCTAATACTTTAAAAAGTATCTGACATCCTTGAATTTAAAATTAACAATCTAAAATAAATTACATATTTCAGATAAAATAAGCTAGCTTATAAGAAAGATTCTCTATATGCTAACTCTTTTAAGGTGGTATATGTAAGAGTGTTCTCTAGGTCTCAGCTTTTTCTTTTTCTTCTTCCTTCCTTCTTTCTTTTTTTTAAGACAAGATCTCACTGTGTAGTCCCAGCTAGATAGATTATGCTGTGCTCACTGCCTCTGCCTCTTGAGTGCTGAGATTGAAAATGTCTGTTACTANGCCCAGTCTAGCTTTTCTTACTTTGAATTTCTAAAATTGCATTTTGTGCACAATGTGAGCATGTATGTGTAGCACATGTATGTGTAGGCACATGTGTCCTACAGCACCATCATGGAGATCGGAGGACAACTTGAGGGATTTGGTTCTCTCCTTCTACCATGCTAGTTCCAGGAACCAAACTCAGGTCACCAGGCTTGGCGGCAGGCGGCTTTACCCACTGAGCCAGCTCACTGGCTCTGGTCCCAGCTTTGTAAACAATTGGTTGCAATTCCAGATGGGTAAACTGAAAGTCAGAATCACAAAGTCAGGCAACAATTAAACTATTTCTTGTAAAATGTACAATGACCAAAACCAGACTCACAACCATACATGGGGTGGGGGACTGAGATGGATCAGTGGTCAAAGGCACTTGCAAACCTGACATCTTGAGCTTGACCCCCAGAACCCATGCAAGAGTAGGGAGACTCCACAAATTGTCNCGTGACCTCCAAAATCGTGGCTACAGCACACGTGCACATCATACAATAATAATCAACAAGAATTTTTAGAAAACCGAACATGAAATGAGCCTGAGGTGTTTGTGGCAGCACTTGTCCATGTTCTGTCCCACAGTTTCACGTCAGCCTTGGTTCTGAACACACAGCATGCGCTGTTGCACTCTGAACACACAGCATCTGCTGTTTGCACTGCAAATGCCATCATATGGTCCAACATCATGATGGCTGCCTGAAACGACTTGGCAAAGATTTGAGACTGCTGCAATATTTTTGTTGTGCATACAAGTTCTCTTATAGAAACAATGTGACTTAATCAAGAAAAACAAAGGCTTAAAATGTTTTTAATTAAATTTATTCATTTTACTTTATGCATGAATGTTTTGCTTCTGTATATGTCTATGCATCACATGTGTGCCTGGTACCTGTGGCGATCAGAAGGCGGCATTGGATCCTCTAGAACTGGANTTATGGATGGTTGTGAACCACCATGTGAGTGCTAGGAACTGAACTTGAGTTCTGCAAGAGCAAGTGCTCTTAACTGCTGAGCCATCTCTCCAGCCCCTAAACAAAGATTTTTAATGTTTTCCTAACATCATTCCTCATCATGTAAGTGTCAAATCAGTATATCCTTGGATTGTATTATGTTAAAGTTGTTTACTTAAAGACTGTGTGGGTTGCTGACTTAAGTCTCATAAACACATTCCTGCCATTCTCTAGTATGTATTTGCATAAATACAAAAACTGGCCTCAAAACTGACCATTATGAAATAGCAATATGGGCTGGGCATTGGTGGTGCATGCCTTTACTTCCAGTACTCGGGAGGCAGAGGCAGTTGGATCTCTGAGTTCAAGGCCAGCCTGATCTACAGAGCAAGTGCCAGGACAGCCAGAGCTAGCTACACAAAAACCTTGTCTTGAAAGAAAAAGTAAATAAATAAATAAATAAACAATAAAAATAGCAATATGGATCAATTTTGAAAAAAAATTGAAGAAAATCTACTCCCTGAAGTATTAAATATTAATTTAACATTTAATTATTTAAAAATAAACAAGCACATCATTCTCATTGTGCAAATTTTATCTTTAATAAATTATAAAATTATATGTAAAACAAAGGACTGGGTTTTTTTTGTTGTTGTTCCGGTGGTACTGGGGAGTTGAACCTGGCATGTTGTAGGAAAGCACTCTGCCACTGAACTATAGTCCCAGATCAGAGAATTGGTTTTTTTGTTGTTTTTTGTTTTGTTGTTTTGTTTGTTTGTTTGTTTTTGTTTTGTTTTGTTTTGTTTTTGGTTTTGGTTTTTTGAGACAGGGTTTCTCTGTATAGCCTTGGCTGTCCTGGAACTCACTTTGTAGACCAGGCTGACCTTGAACTCAAGAGATCCGCTTGGCACTGCCTCCTGAGTGCTGGGATTAAAGGCATGGGCCACCATTGCCCAGCTAAGAATTGTTTTTAAATATACTTCTTTGTGGTTTATTATGAGTACATGTTTGGTTTGTGTTAGTGGTATGCTGGAGAAGGCAGTCTGTATAGTGTGTTTCAGCTTACTAGTTTCTATATAGTAACTGATCAGCTTACTGATATGTTTTCAGGCTCTTTAATAGTTGTTAAAAGTCACTGTCTAACATTAAATTATGCAAGCTTATCAATAAACTACATTTAAAACCAAGTTAACAAATACTCAAAACTAGTCAGGCCTAGTGGGACAGACCTGTAATCTTAGCTACCTGGAGGGCTGAGGCAAAAGGATCAAAGTTTCAAGGGTAGCCTGGATAGTTTAGTGAGTCCTTTTTTCAGAATCAAAAGGACTAGGGTCATGGTTCACTGGTAGAGAACTTATCTGGCAGGCTTAAAGCCCTAGTTCAATCCTCAGTACCATAAACATAATAACCAGAGACTGTCAAGGTGGCTCAGCAGTTAAGAGAGCTTGCTGGTCTTCTAGAGGATCTGGGTTTGATTCCTAATATCCAAGTAACAGCTCGCACCACTTTCTGCAATTCCAGTTCCAGGGGATCTGAACCCCTCATCTGGAGTCCACAGGCACCAAGTACATGGAACACAGGCAAACAGTTATACACATAAAAAACAATAATAATAATAANATTCCCTATTGGAGAAAGGCTTAGGACCTGGTGGTTCTTTTTCGTGGTGCCTCCTAGGCTGTCAGCTGTCAAGATGAAGCTGAATATCTCCTTCCCAGTCACTGACTGACAGAAACTCATTGAAGTGGATGATGAACACAGAGTTCACACTGTCTATGAGAAATCCATGGCTTTAGAAGTAGCTACTGATGCTCTTCAGTGAAGAGTGGAAGGGTTGTGTGGTCCAAATCTGTGGTAGAAACAACAAAAAGGTTTTCCATGAACTGAGGCATCTTGACCCACAGCAGAGTGTACCTGCTGCTGAGTAAGGGGGCATTCTCGTTATAGACCGAGGGGAACTGGAGAGAGGAAGTGCAAGTCTGTTCAGAGATGCATTGTAGATGTCAATCTGAGTGTTATAACTATGGGGAATGGGGGTGCAGAGAAACATGTTCCTTGACTGACAGTACTACTGTGCCTCAANGGTGGGGCCAAAAGAGCTAGCAGAATCTAAAAGCTTTCCAATCTCTCTAAAGGAGATGGTGATCTGGGTATGGTGGTNCATGTCTTTAATCCCAGCACTACTCAGGAGGCAGAGATAGATGGATCTCTTGAGTTCAAGGCCAGCCTGGTCTAGCCTNGTCTACAGNTGAGTTCCAGGATAGCCAGGGTTACACAGAGAAACCCTGTCTTGCAGAAAAAAAAAATGATGCCCACCTANATGTTGTTGGAAAGCGCTTAGATAAAGAAGAAAGAAGCCCAGGCCCAAGTATGGCCAAAAGCTAAATGTTTTAGGTGGGGACTTGGGCAGCTGGCAACTTCAGGGGAGGAAGCTGCAGTAGCCACCAAGAATGCGAAACTGGGCTTTTTGGGGCCTTCCTTTTGGAGATTCTCTTAGTGGGAGGGGTCTGGAGAGACAGGAATGGGGCTTCTCAGACCTTGCATGAGCAAGCTGGAGGATCCAACTGAACACCCATGTACACCCTTAGCCCCCTGAGAGCTGGTTGTTAAACAATTGCCAACCAGAACAATTGCCCTGTCTTTGCCTTAGTATCTCCCTGGTCTGGGAAAGGTAAAACCTTCAAGCTTTGTAACCTGAAATTGGAAGCTAATAAAACCTGTCATGGTAGATGTTG
>LZPO01017528.1:109046-121247 GCA_001675575.1 Neotoma lepida | reverse complement strand
TCATCTCTTTATTACACCAATCAGATGGTATCTTAGGCAGGTGAGGTAAAACAGAGATGTCTTCACAGTGTAATCAAATATCCCACAACAGGAGAATTNCCCAGAAGGCTTTCAGGCCAGCTAGCCTGGAGTATGCAGCATGGCCAACAACAAGATGTCAGGGGAAAACCAATTCCTGAAGGTGATTTAATGACCTCTGCTTGAGCACTGTGGCATCACCTTAACTGCATTCATCACATAACACACACACACACACACACACACACACACACACACACAAACAATAAATAATTTTAAAATGGCAGTGTCAACAATACTAAGGAACTATGACAGAGAGAACAAGGGCAACCTTGGCTTAGCAAAGCCTGGGGATTGACCATCAACCCTAACTGGAGTAGCCTGCCAGAGGTTCAGTGCTTAAAGATACCAGGGCAACAATATGGAGAAGAAAGTATCCTCACAGGATTGGGGTTGCTTCAGAGTGAACAGGCAATAGTCAGGAGCAGGTGTCAAGAAGTGCAGTCCCAGACCTCTGGTCTGACTTTCAACTTCAAAGCCGTAGAAGCCAAGCTGGACAGATGCCAGAAGAAAGCTTTGCCCTCTACGTTTCAGTGTGAGATGAGAATTTTTTTTTCCTGGTGAGGAAGGAGAAGCTTAATTTTTTAAAAAGAGAAGAGGGGAAAGGGAAATGGGGAAAAAATAAGGAGGAAAAGAATAATTTACAAGGTCTTTCAAGACCAACTTTGAGATGAGTTCAAACCTAGAGCTGGGGGCAAAGACCATTACATTCGATAGAGTGGAAGTGAGGGTTCTTACAGACAGGCCTTACTAGTTTACTGAAGGCCAAGGCCTTCTCAGAGGAAGGAAATAAAAGTAGAGAATGTTCCCTAAGGGAAGATACTTTAGAATATACNTATTTTATGCTGGGCATGGTGGCAAACGCCTTAATCCCAGCACTCAGGAGGCAGAGGCAGGGGATCTCTGTGAGTTGGAGGCCAATGTACAGAGTTCCAGGGACAGCCAGGCCTACACAGAGAAACCCTATTTTGAAAAACCAAAAAATAAAAGATAGCAGTTGTTTAATGATTTTTCAGAAAAATATCTGGGATAATTTTTGAGGGTAGATTNTCTAAGGACCAGGGAGATGGCTCATGGGGTGAAGGTTCTTATTAATCAAGTCTGGCAACCTGGGGTTGATCCCCAGAACCCACCCTAAGATGGATGGAGAGAACCAGCTGCACAAAGTTGTTTTCTGACCTACACATGTATACTGTGGCATTATCATCCCTCACCACACACTACACACACACACACACACACACACACACACACACACACACACACAGAGCAATAATACATTTTTAATTAAAAAAATAGGTTACCTAAGAGTGGGAAAATCTGACTGGATCTATAATTCTACAGAAATACAATCATTCACTATTTCTGTTTCTAAGTTTCATGCACAGTGTGTTGGAAGAAATAAAGCCTCTGAATGGTTGTGCACAGCAAGGGTGTAAAATGATGTGTACCTAGTTATTTACTGAAAGGAATGGATACCAGGTCCCTTAAGCCCTGCCATGAAAAATCTCTTGGAGGATGTTCAATGCTGCCAAACTGTGCTTAACTTACCCTAATTTCCAGCTAACTTTAGCTGCCCCAAGGGCACAGGGCACTGTACTTACAGACTTTCTAAGGCCTGTCCAGACAGATATGCAATGTTCTTGTAGGTTCTTGGCTCTGTAAGGGCTTGCCCTGNCCTAGTCCCCAGCCAGGATGCACACAGGTCTTTATGGGTAGCTCAACTTCTTCCCCACAACCAGTTAAAGGGGAGGGCCTGATGTAAACTCAGGCTCATCCAAGAAGTGCAAGGGGTGGTGGTTTTTCTCTTTTCATGAGGATTAATAGGTTGAATGCATGTCAATTTGGGACCATTAGTCTCCTCTGAAAACCTCATAGAGTACTTTATAGTCCTCTAGGACACTGGTGCTAGTGGAGGAATTTTGTAGTCTCCTTTGTCTGGGTTCTGATCTAAAAATGCCACTCACTTTCCTGTTGTAGTTCCCAAAGTCTGTCCAGACTGCATTCCTAATATTAGCTTTCTCTCACACTAGTGTTTCTGTCTGAAAATTAGACATGTGACTTGTTCTTCTACTAGCAGCAAGTGATAGCCAGGGGTGATTCTTGGGCACATGTGAATCCTCCTGAGAAGGTCACATGGAGGGAGGGGAGGAGACGGAAATGGGAGAGATGCACTCTAATATCAACAAAGTCATAGTTTAGAGCTTTGGTATCCTAGCTAAGACACTTAAAACCATGCTGAGTGTGGTTGTGCATGCCTCTAATCCCAGTACTTGGAAAGCAGAGGCATATGGATCTTTGTGAGTTCCGAGCCAGCCAGCGGGACATAGTAAGACACAGATTCAAAAAGGAAAAAGAAAATTTAGAGTTCAAGCCAAAAATCAATGAATCCACTTTCATGAGAGTGTCCCAAATTTCAGCTCTATAACCCCTTCCCAGGTGTTTTCTAGGAAAACTCTGGAAATGACTGGAATCCCTGCTAGTTAATTAGGAAAGTTTACAGAGACATAATTGTGACTTCATTTGTTTTCTAGCCTGTGGAAGTCTGAGACCTGGGATTTATCAGCAGTTCTATGTCATTGCTGTCCTAATCAAATTGTCTGTGTGCCTGACAGAACTTTGTTGTTTTAGCTCCATTGCTGCCTGTCACAGGAGCCGGTGCCTGATTTTATCACTACCGAGACTCCACAATCCAAGCCCCAATGATCCTGTTTCTCAGTCCTCTAATTCCATGAGATAAAATATAAACACCCTTCAAATTCATAAGGTAGAAATACCCTGGGGTGGGCTCCTAGAGGGAGTGTGCCATAGTGTATTAGTTACTTTTCTGTTGCTGTGATAAAAATTATCTGGACGAAGATAACTCTAGAAGGAAGAGTTTATTTGGGTTTAGGTTCCAGAGCAAAGGAGAGTACATGTGGTGGGGGAGGTATGGCAGCAAGCAGCCAGAGCAAGAAGCTGAGCAATCCTATCTGCAACCTTAAACATGACATAGAGAGCAAANTGGAAGAGCGGTGATGTAGAATATTATTTTAAGGTGTGTTTTTTGTTTATGTTGTATTTGTTTAACTCTGTGAAGCTGTGTTACTCTGCCTGTCTAAAACACCTGATGGTCTAATAAATAACTGAACAGCCAACAGCAAGGCAGGAGAAAGGATAGGTGGGGCTGGCAGGCAGAGGGAATATAGAGGAGAAATCTGGGAGGAAAAAGAGAAGAAGCCAGAGAAGGAGGAGAATGTCAGGGGCCAGTCACCCAGTTACACAGCAAGGCATGGAGTAAGAGTAAGATTTANAGAAGTAAGAGAATGGGAAAAGCCCAGAAGCAAAAGGTAGATGGGATAATTTAAAGTTAAGGAAAGCTGGCAAGAAACAAGCCAAGCTAAGGCCAGGCATTCATAATTAAGAATAAGCTTCTGTGTGTGATTTATTTGGGAGCTGGGTGGTGGGTCCCCCAGAAGAGCAAAAACAACAGGGTGAGGCTATGGATCTCAAAATTCACCTCCAGTATCATACTTTCTCCAGCAAGGCTGCACCACCTCCCCTAACAGCACCACCAACTGGGGACCAAGTGTTAATACATGAGCCTCNTTCAAACCATCACATACNGNAAAGATTTCTGGGCCCAATTACATGCTTTCTGGGACTTTGCTGGCAGTATTGGAAGTCAGATCAGACTCTGATACCATCTTCAAACTTAATGTGTTGAGGCTCACTGTCCATTAGCACAGGGCCTGCTGTGCTTGAGGAGATGTTTCAGATGAATCTCCTGTAGCTTGTCATCCCTGTTTTCATTGCCACATTAGTCACTGATCTTCTGTTACATCAGTGGTCTGAAAGTGTGGTCCTTGGACCATCTATCTGCATGACTAAAAAACTTACAAAGAAATTCTCAGGTCCTACCACCTTACACCTGTCAGAATGGCTATGATCAAAAACACTGATGACACTCTTATGTTGGAGAGGATGCGGAGCAAGGGGAACACTCCTCCACTGGTGGTGGGAGTGCAAACTTGTACAGCCACTGTGGAAATCAGTATGGCAGTTTCTCAGAAAATTGGGAATCAATCTTCCTCAAGACCCAGCTATACCACTCTTGGGCATATACCCAAGGAATGCTCAATCATACCACAAAGATACATGCTCAACTATATTCATAGCAGCATTATTTGTAATGGCCAGAACCTGGAAACAACCTAGATGCCCGTCAACTGAAGAATCCATTAAGAAAATGTGGTACATGTACACAATGGAGTACTACTCAGCAGAGAAAAACAATGACCATATGACCATATGAAATTTTCAGGCAAATGGATGGAACTAGAAAATATCATCCTGAGTGAGGTAACCCAGACTCAGAAGGACAAACATGGTATGTACTCACTAGTAAGTGGATAGTAGATATAAACCAAAGGACAATCAGACTGCAACCCACAGATCCAGGGAGGCTACCTAGCAGGAAGGACCCTAGGATGACTGTGGCATAAAATAAGTTTGGGTTTTGCCCAATCACTGGGCATGCTTTAGTGAAACATTTCACTATTAGGATGAGAATTTGTACCATATCAAACTGATGAAAGNATATACTGGCTGTACTTTTAGGAGGGATTATGGATTAGCCTATAGAAAGAAAAGGTCTGCCATAATTCAAACAGTGAGGGGGAAGATGAATAGGATTCTCCCTTACACAACTAAAGTAAAACATAGCTCTCTGAACAAATGAAGATAGGTTTCTTCTGTATTCCAGAATCTGATCAATATTTATATGTACAATTCAGCTATTATTTGGCTTAAAAGGGCTTATTGGGAAATATTATCATTTTTANTATNTTCTACAGAGAAAATATTTTCCAGTTTCAAANAACTCTGGACTTTTGAATTATAACCTGTATTTATGTTTAAGATATCTGTATATTATTTCTCCTGCAGTTGTACATCAAATGTTTTAATAAAAGAAATTCTCAGGTCCANTCCCATATCAGTGATAAACTATGGGGGTGTGGCCTAAGGATCTGTATTGTAATAAGCTCTCCCTGTCATTCTGACATCCCTCAAATCACGAAAATGACTGTAACAGCCCTCTGTGTGCTCATATACTAGCTATTTCTCGGTCCTGACTCGGCTTCCCACTGTTCTTACATGCTCTCCACTCCCCCAAGTCTCCAACTCAGCTTCCCATTGTTCTAATATGTTATCTACTGCCACTTCCCACGTACACTCTGGAGTACCTGCTCTTTGATGAACAGATGCCCTTATATACGCTGCATCTTCCAGGAATGTTTTTCCCAATGCTTGCATTGGTTGAAACCTGATCTCTGTGGTAATGACTCTGCCCAGACTTATCNACCACAAGACAGGGTCTGGTCCTCCTTCCTCTCCAGCACTGTCTCTAGATCATCATTTGTATTCCCATCCCTTTGCGAAAACTCCTATTCACAAACTCCTTTNCTGCGGTACTTAAGTTTATGTCAACTTGGTTTGGCTAAGAGATGGCAGGTACTACGTCTTTACAAAAGCTGTTTCTGGAATCAGCATTANAATCAGTAGACTACAGAAAGAAGGTCCACCCTCACCAATACGGCTGGGCATCATCCATTGAGGACTGTATTAGTCCTGCTGTGTCAAAAGTCCTTGTTGTTTGTTTCTGCTTTTTAGTCTTTGGGCTCTTTGCTCTTTTTGGGGGGGCCTGCCATCAAACTCCCAAATAAATTACACATGGAGGTTTCTTAATTATAAGTGACTGGCCTTAGCTTGGCTTGTTTTTAGCCAGTTTTTCTTAACTTTAAATTATCCCATCTACTTTTGCCTCTGGGCTTTTACCTTCTTTTACTTCTGTATATCTTACTTTCATTCTTACCCCGTGGCTGGCTGTGTGGCTGTGTGGCTGTGTGGCTGGCTCCTAATGTCCTCCTCTCCTTGTTCTCCCGTTTCTTCTTCTTCTTTTCATTCTAGATTTCTCCTATTTATTCTCTCTGCCTGCCAGCCCCACCTATCCTTTCTTCTGCCTCGCTATTGGCCGTTCAGCTTTTTATTAGACCCTCAGGTGTTTTAGACAAGCAAAATAACATAGCTTCACAGAGTTAAACAAATGCAACATAAAAGAATGCAACACATCTTTGCATCATTACAACAAATGTTCCACAGCAAAAACAAATGTAACACATCTTAAAATAATATTCTACCACAATTCCTATCAAAAGCAACTTAAGGGAAGAAGGTTTTATTTGGATCAAAGTTTAATGATAATAGTCCTTGGCAGGAAAGTCTTAGCCACTGGAGTCTGAGGCAGCTGATCACGTTGCATCCTATCAGGAAGCAGAGAGAGAGAGAGAGAGAGAGAGAGAGAGAGAGAGAGAGAGAGAGAGAGAGAGAGAGAGAGAGAGAGAGAGATGGAGCCAAGGCACAGTGAGGAGAATTCTGCTGTGGTCCAGCTGGGAGGTGAAAGTGTTGGACTAGAGAGATAATCAGATTCTTTCTCAGTACTGTTCCCAGGCTGGGAATGCAGTTTAGTGGTAGAGCACTTGCCAAGTACTTATAAACCCTTGGGGTTTGCTCCTCAGTGCTATAAAACAAACAACCACAACAAAAACTCCTTGTCTCTGAATTGTTCTCTGGAGACGGGATCCTGNACTAGCAACATTCTATCAGTTAACTTACAGTTCNATTTTTTCAGGCTTTACCCTACTCACTCATATACTTTTATTCTAATTCTTCCCATCCCCCATCATTTTCAGCAAGTAGCCATCACCTCTATTTTACAGGAAAAATAAAATGAATCCATCCTGTAGTAATCCCTTCCATTTCTAACCACTGTTGCTATAAATAACTACNAATGATTTCCTTCAGTCACTCACACAAAAGAAGTGTCTGTCCTTCTGTGGCTGAGTCCTTAGTGTCCACCATCCTTGTATGCCCAAGTCTTTGCCTACATGGGAAAACCACCAAAATTGCATTTCCTCAACCTCCAGCTATCATCCTGGTGTCATCCAGTTCTTAAGATCAGTAGATTTCCCAGTCTCTGTCTTGACTGTTCAGAATTGTTTGATATAGTTGATTATTTGAAATCATTTCTTCCTTTGATTTCTCTGATGTCATATTCTCATTTTTTTACTTGCATGTTCCCTTCCCTGTACTAGTGTTCCCCGGCCACATAACTTTTAAATGTTTGTGGTATCCTAGATTCTCTCATTTTTAATATTTCAATAGATCTTATTGGTTCTCATCACCAGCTTCAATTGCTAGCTATATATGAATGAATCACACTTTGTTTAACCAGGACCTCACCTCTGTACTCTAGGACCAACTCAAATGTTTGCTTAGTAAGTCCATATGGATGTCTCATAACCTCTACAAACTTAACATGTATAAAATTCAATTTTCCACCTTCTACTATACCATCTGGTCCTTCTGCAGAGAGGGTTCTATTATTTATCAGATGCACAAATCAGAAACCTATGTCATGTATGACTCCTTTCCCTCCCTTANCACTGTCCCACATTTTGTCAATTACCACGTTCTATTTTTTTCTGAAGTACTATATATAAAATATATGTATATCTGTCTAGCCCAATGAAATCTCTCCNTATCTCCTGGCAGTCCTTGGTCTAAGCCACTGTCACTTTTATGACAGCAGTGTGTTGTGGAATATTATTTTAACTGGGCAAAGATGTGTTATATTTGTTTATGCTGCAGAATATTACTTTAACTGTGTAAAGGTATGTTACTTTTGTTTATGCTATATTTGTTTAATTATGTAAAAATGTGTTGCATTTGTTTCACCTTGCCTGCTTAAGTCACCTGTTTGGTCTAATAAAGAGCTGAATGGTCAATAGTTCTTCTGCAGAAGAGGAAAAGGTGAGGCTGGTGGGCAGAGAGAATAAACAGGAGAAGAAATCTAGGCTTGAGAGAGAAAAAGAATGAGAAGGAGGAGAAGAGAATGAGGGATACGCCCAGGGCAAGAAGCCAGGCAGCCATTGCCAGCCAGATATGAGAAGCAATGAAAGTAAGATATACAGAAAAGTAAAAGCCCCGAGGCAAAAGGTAGATNAAGAGAAACTGGTTAATTTAAGTTAAATGAGCTAGCAAGAAACGAGCTTAAGCTAGTCCGAGCTTTTATAACTAATAAGAAGTCTCTGTGTCACAATTTGGGAGCTGGTTGGTGGCCCAAAATAAAAAGCCTGGTCCAGCAGTGGCCTCTCCTTTTCCTACGTCCACACTTGCCTTTCTCAAATCTATTTTCTGCAAAGCGACCAGAGTGAGGTTTCAAAAATACAGATCTGATTAGACCAATATATCCTGTTTCACTCTCCTGGGGTTGAAAATGAGGTCACATTCCTCTCAGTGCTCCAATCAGATGACTTCAAGACTTCAACTTGTCTCCCCTGTGTGATAATTTCAGATTCCAAAGGTTCAGATTGTCTTAATAAACAGAGCTGGAAAANTTGTGCAGATTCTTTTTTTACTTGCTGTTGACTGTCAGTAAAACACAGGAGTCTACCTATTCTTCCGTCATCCGTAGACCTTATTCTTTGCAGTGTGATTTGCTGCATCCATTTGTGATGGCCAGATGTGACCCAAGAGCCAGGGTAGCATCCACTCAATGAAAGGTGCTCTGATGATCTGGGGGCCCAACGGTACTTAATTCTAGAAGGAGGGGAAGTGTTCTTTTTAGCTATGATGGCTCAGTGTCACAGGCTTAGTTTCCCAACATTCCCTCTCTTACTGTACACACCTCTTTGTTCATACAGGAGTGAGTTGTTCTGATTGGTGTCAGCATCTGCTCTGCCTATCGGAGGCAAAGCCCTAACGGTTTTGTGGCATGCAGATTGTTTCTGCCCAACTCTGCTGCATGAGAGGTCCAAAGGCATATGGTGCCCCCGAAGGGAAAGCAGAGGCCTATCCAATCCTGAGGTGTTTGAAGCCCATGTGTGTGATCGAGTTTTGTCTAAGAGGCATGCCTCTGTTGATCTTTAACCAAAATGTCCTTAATTCTTGTTTAGGTTCTGTGTTTGCTTCTTTACCTGACCACTTATTCAAGTTAGAAACTTCAAGAAACCCAGAAGTGGGCCCTAGCAGTGGTATGCACACCTTTAATCCCAGCACTTGAGAGGCAGAGGCAGTCGGATATCTGGGAGTTTGAGGCCAGCCTGGTCTACATAGCTGGGGACAGCCATGTAGAGAGACCCTGTCTCAAAACAAACAAACAAAACAAAACNAAACCAAAAACAAGCAAGCAAGCAAACACCCACTGGGCCATCTCTCTAACCCTGAAAAGAAAGGATGCTCAGAGTCTGGGACCCATGAACCAAGAGTCAAGGCTAAATGACAAACTGAATTATCTACAGAGTTTTACACATGCATTTCCCAGTGAGATGATCTAAAGTCTTCATGAGAACATCAGGGAATAGGTTTCCATGGCAAGGCTAACTCCATGCTTTCATGTGCCTAGTTTCTTTGATTCAACATTATGTGGACTCATCCACACTGTAAAATATAACAGTGACCTACTCATTTCTCAGGCACCTGATCTTGAAGTAGTGCATGGCTGCCAGAGGCATTCTGTTCAGATAAGGAAGTTGCTGGTCCTTCTTCCTGTCCTCTGCAAGCAATGTCTAATGGGGTATGACTAGCCTGGCCACTATGAAATCAAAGAGTAACAGCAGTGAATGAGGTTTTATAGCATGCTACTATTATCTTCTCTTTAAATTTTTTCTTGTTGGGAGTAGTGGCTCANGACTTCAATCCCAGTGTGCCGGAGGTGAATCCAAGGCCAGCCTTGTCTGCAAGGAAAAGTTCCAGTCCAGTCAGAGTAGCACAGAGAAACTTTGTCTCAAACAAACAAACATTTTATTCTTCCCCTTAGTGTTTTCCTTGCTCCAATAATTTCACTTTTTAAAAAATTTCTTGAGAGGACTGGAGAAATGGCTTAGCAATTAAGAGCACTGGCTGCTCTTCCCAGACTCCCAGCACTCACATGGCAGCTTACAACTGTCTGTAACTCCAGTTCCAGGGGATCCAACACCCTCTTCTGGTTTCCAAGGATCCTGTACACACGTGGTGCACAGAAATCCATGCAGGTAAAATACCCCTATGTGAGAGGCCAGCTCCCACCTTCTGAAGGGTTCTTAAGAGAGAGGGATAAAAAAATANTAGAGAGACCTAGTTGATGAGAAGAAAGACAGAAACACAGGATTGCTTCAGGAGGGCCTGGATCACTACTCAACAGCCTTTTCCATTTATTCGAAAGGGCTTTTTATAACAATGTCAAGGGGCGGAGCAAAAGATCTCCCCCTTGCAAGATCAAAGCACACCACACAGCCAAGTGTAGACCCTTCCAAATGCCTGGTAACAACACCCGTGGTCAAATCATCCCCTTATGCAGCCTTGCTGGGTAAAGCAAGCTCAGATTCTTGGACCCTGAGTAATTTGGGCCTCCACACCCATACACATAAAAAATAAAAGAAGTAGAAATTTACAAACCACTTGTAGTCTCTGGCTGGCTGTCATCTGCAGGTTTGCATTATCAGCATCACTATAAGACCCAGTGGTCCTCTAGTACATCTTATGTGTAGGATTGACAGCTCAGGTCAATCAGATATATAGGGGTGGGTCTGGAGGCAGTNCTTTCAATTTTGTTTTTATTGTCNTATTGATACGGGTGTTTTGCCTGCATGTATGTCTGGTGCTCGAAGAGGCCAGAAGGTGTTGGGTCTCTTGGAACTGAAGTTACAGATGGTTGTGAGCCCCCACGTGGGTACTGGAAATTGAATCCAGGTCTCAGGAAGATGCTGTGAGCCATCTCTACAGCATAAGTAGTGCTTTTAAGGANCCCTGAGTGTACAGAACTCCTCCAGTCTTACACCACACCTCCATCTCCCTGANTGGCTGAGTCACCTTCCTTTTCCTTACCCTAAACATCCATTCACCATGCTGTGTGCACTCTTCTCCAATTGGATTTCTCTCACCATTTTCTCTCCCACCTTGCAATCTGTTCGCCTCTTTCCTGTATCAGCCACTAGAGTTTGCAGACATTTTCCACCTGTGTAGTGATTGTCAACATCCTCTACTTAACAGTTCCTTACAGCACTCTCTGGGAAGAGAGAGAAATTGATGGTATTGGAAGAAAAACCTTTGTTTGAATATTNTGAGTATTTATTTTGTGAAAATGCTTTAATACAGCAATTTCCTCTAGTGAACAGAGTTTTACAAACTTAGGTGTACAAGAAGGGTTTTTAAATTTTGTTTTTGGAGACAGGGTCTCTCTGTGTAGTCCTGGCTGTCCTGAAACTCCCTATTTAGGTCAAACTGGAACCCACAAAGATCTGCCTGCCTCTGCTTCCCTAGTGCTGGGTTTAAAGGTGCTCACCACCACATCCCGGCTTGAACCTGAGTTTTTTAAATGCATTGCCCTCAAGTGCCAAATTTGGGGATANAGAAACAATGTCTGGGATGGAACCTAGGAATCTTAATTTTAATAAGAATACTGGATGATTCTGAAGTCTCTGATTTTCTCTCATTTTGAGAAACTCTGCCTTAAGGATGAGAACTGNTGGGGTGAGGCTCACACACTTCTTTCATTTGCAAATTCTACCATCCACTGAAAACCCTATATAAGACTTTCAAATTAANTTCTTATCCTATCAAGGTTAAAAAGTTATTAATGAGCCAGTGAGACAGCTCAGTGAGTAAAGACACTTGCTGCCAAGACTGGTGACTCTAGTAGAATCCCAGGACCCACACTGTGGGAGGAGGACTGACTCCTACATGTTATTCTCTGTCACACATACAAAATAAATGTAGCTGGCAGTGATGGCACATGCCTTTAATCCTAGCCCTCAGGAGGCAGAGTCAGGTGGCTCTCTGTAACTTCAAGGCCAGTCTGGTCTACAGTGAGTTCCAGGACAGCCAGAACTGTTACACAGAAACTCTGTCTCAAAAAACAAAAAAGTTATTAACATTATTCTGTTAGGTGTGAAAGTCAGTTTTGAAATAATAGATATCATGACTAGCTGTAGGAATAATTTTGAACAGCTATTTTTATACTTCTACTTGCCCACTCTATAAGTTTGAGATACATAGTTTTAGTCCTTGTAACATTTCTGGAACAATTACCTGAAGATTTTTTTT
>LZPO01017528.1:59711-69973 GCA_001675575.1 Neotoma lepida | reverse complement strand
ACCAACTGTAACATGAGCAGAAGGCCTGGTTCAGTTCCGTGCAGGCTCCCTGGTTGGTGGGTCAGTGTCTGTGAGCCCCTATGAGCCCCGGTTAGTTGGTTCTGTGGATTTTAGTATGGTGCCCTTGACCCCACTGGCTCCTACATTCCTTCCTCCTCCTCTTCTGCAGGGTTCCTGGAGCTCTTCCTAGTGTTTGGCTAAAGGTCTCTGCCATCTTTTTCCATGAGTTGCTGGGTAAAGCCTCTCTGATGACAGTTAGGGCTAGGCGTCTATAAGTATAGCAGAATATCGTTTTACCTATATTTGGGTGTTTTGCCTGCATGTTTGTGCACCATGTGCTTGCCTCGTTGCTGGAGGAGGCCAGAAGAGGGCTTTGGATTCTTGGAATTGGAGTCACAGATGGTTGTGGGCCTCCATATGGGTGCTGGCAATTGACTCAGGTGCCCTGGAAGAACAGCCAGTGCTTTTAACTGCTGAGCCATCTCTGCAGAACCTTAATAAAATTCCTAATGATAAAATGTGGTTTTAGAGCTGGGAGGTGGTGGTGCATGCCTTTAATCTCAGCACTCTGAAGCAGAGGCAGGTGGATCTCTGAGTTCAAGGCCAAGCCTGATCTACAGAGCGAGTTCCAGGACAGCCAGAACTGTTACATAGAGAACCTTGTCTTTAAAAACCAAAGATGGAAAAATGTTCTGATGGTAGGTGTGATGGTGCATACTTGTAATCCAGTCCTTGAGAAACTGAGACAGAAGAGAGTCTTGAGTTCAAGGCCAGCCTAGGCTATGTAGTGAGACTTGTCTCAAGACAAAAGCAAAAATATGATTTGAAAATTCAGTTGTTTTTAATGTTATTTATATGCNTATTAATGAACCTTTCTTCAAGATAATAAATGTAATTTATACTTGGCATTTGCTTGAAATTTTTATGTTGAATATAATCAAAGATAATCTGTATAGAAAGATTATATCATGAGTAATCTATATAGTTCAGCTAAGTAGCTCGAAAGATGCCATGATCCTGTATTCTTCTCTGCATTGGCATTTTCTGGCTTTTTTTGTGGCAAAGAAAAGGCACTGTCTGGAATTTCTTGGGGTGGGTGGAGGGGATATGTGAGTTCAATTTCCAGGAATTAGTGGTGTTGCAGGTACTGGTCATTAGTCCTATTGTGGGAACTGTTTTTGGTTCTACTGTTGTCCTCATCTTCCAAAGGTACTTAGAAATTGTTTTTCCTCTCCTATGAGTTATAAGCAGTGGAATAATAATCAGATAACATACATCAGTTTTTAATGTTTGACTTTTATTTTGTATAACTTTTCTCTTTATGGAGGTTGGGAATGGGTAGTTGGGTGGGTGGGAGCAAAGTAATGTGAGCCTTCTTAGAACCAGCCCTTCCAGTAGGTTGAATGCCATTGTGAGTACCATTTAGCTGTCTTCTAAGTTAGCTGTACTTGTCATTTTAGATAAGCACCAAAGGATGTAAGTTGAAAGCCTCTAATGTTTCAGATACAAAATGGATGACATTTTTCTATATGAGCATGGTTTTGTATGTTTCACTATGTGCCAAAGGAAATATACATTACTAAGGAGAGTTATAATGAAAAGCAATGACATATACACTATTTCATTATGGATTTTGTGAATTATGGAGTCTACTTTTGCTAAAAGGTCAGTTACTCTCAGAAGGTGTTGGTAATATGAGCCAATTGTATATATGGAAGAATAGTATTGTAACCTCTGCTTTAAGCAGTCTAGAATTACTATTGGGGGAAATGGCCCTCTTTAGCTTAATCTTACAAGTGGGTAGGGGAGAAATAGGGACTTCATTAGTGTTACAATTTCCTATTAATAGGCAAATTTATTCAAATAATTGAACTTTAAGAATAGAGTGTAGATTTTGTATAGTTCAGAAAGCATGTGGGAAGAAAGAACAGTAGTGAACTCTGTTTATGTATGTGCATTTTCCTTTAACAGTGGTTGGCACTTACCATGGTTCCCAGGACCAGCCCCATCAAGTGCCTGGTAACCACCAGCAGCCTCCCCAGCAGAACACTGGATTTCCACGTAGCAGTCAGCCGTATTACAGCAGTCGTGGTGTGTCCCGAGGAGGGTCTCGAGGTGCCCGAGGCTTGATGAATGGATACAGGGGCCCTGCCAATGGATTTAGAGGTAAACAGATAAAGCAACCGTGATTACCTTTTGCAGTTTCAGGTCTCTCCTGAGTTGTAAAATATGTAGAGATATGTCTCATGATTTTTGGGAAAGAGTTGCCCCTCCGTATTAGTCCCTTACTGTATAATTTAAACATTTGAAGTGTGTGCTGTATATGTGTGGCCTCAAACTCAGATACTCCTGCCTCTGTCTCTTGAGTGCTGCAGTTAAAAGGGTGTGCCACCGTGCCTGGTTTATTTTGCCAGTTTTTTAAATGACAAAACTGGGAGAGAAAAATTGAGTTGTACACAGGTGTTTGTTTATAGGTTTGTCTGACTTACCAGTTTGTTTAGGGTGTGTGTGTGTGTGTGTGTTCATTCCTAGATGGAGAAAAAGTGTCATCTAAAGCAGGTGGGACTTAGATATTGATAAACAGATTAGTTTAAATAAGTAGTATGGCTTATTTTTTTAACCCTTCCCTTAAGAAAGCAGAGTCCTTGTAAGGAAAAGTAAAGTATTTCCTTGTCCTAAATTCTAGGAGGATATGATGGTTACCGCCCTTCATTCTCAAACACTCCAAGTAGTGGTTATACACAGTCACAGTTCAGTGCTCCCCGGGACTACTCTGGCTACCAGCGGGTATGTAAACACGGGTGGATCTCAGTAGCTAAGTGATTTGGGATTAATTTTGTGGTGTCCAACAAACGTACTTTGTTATAAAAATGATGGCTTTGGTTTTTTGTTTTGTTTTTTTTACAAACACTCTATAACCACCTAATGTAATTTGCTAAAAGTGGTTTCAAAACGGAACTATATGTAAACATTCTTGCGTTTAATGGAAGCACAGTAAGAATAGAGTAACTTAGCTGTAGTACACTGATGTCTAGAAGGAGTTATATATTCTGCTACTGTTAAGCTATAAGACTCTAGATATAGATATACAAAATTACTTCCCTTTTCAGTACTAACTAGCTTGTCTTTTAGGATGGATATCAGCAGAATTTCAAGCGAGGCTCTGGGCAGAGTGGACCACGGGGAGCCCCACGAGGTAATATTTTGTGGTGGTGATCCTAGCTCCTATGTGGAGCTTCTGTTCTGGCCTTGGAAGAGCTGTTCATAGTCTGCATGTAGGTTATATGTTAGGAGTGCATTTATCTTTTCCAAACTTGTTGCTAAAGATTAAATGAAATGCTCTGTTTCTAAAATTTCATCTTGAATCCAAATTTTAATTTTTGAATGACTTTCCCTGTTATTGTCTTGAAAATCAGAACATTTTCTCTGCCTCAGAAAAGTGTTTTTCCAACTGGAAATTTATTTTTCAGGTCTTAAAACCTGCTAAATGTTTTTAGGAAGTACTTACTGAAACTTTTTGTAAGACATTTTTGGAACGAGATTGAACATTTATATAAATTTATTACCCTCTTTGATTTTTGAAACATGCATATTATATTTTAGGCTCAGAAGTCCTTTAATGGCCAGATAAGCCACAGGTATACCTAGAGAACCATTTAGAAGTAACAGACTGATTGTAATTTGAGTATTTTTAGGAACAATGTTAGCGATCTAAATATCAAATGTATTATTTCTGATAGAACTCCCAAATTCTTAGGAACTTAATTGCATTGCAGTTAAACATTAGAAGTTTAGAACCTTTTGTTTCATTTGTCTTTCAAGTAATGGGAAATAATTTCTCACATGNGGAGGAAGTTAATCTGTTGAACAATTAATTACAGGCAGCATTTCATGTAATCTGAAGTTCTAAATGGTTCTCTGATTAAAGGAGGTTAAAGAATTAGGTTTCTAATAGTTATTGGCTGGCCATGACATGTACAAAATGTATATTAAGGAGGAATTATAAAGTACTTTAATTTGAATGCTAGTGGCAATTGACCATTAAGGAAGTACTTTAAAAAAGGTTAACAGGTCATCTGGGAAATACTGACTTGAAGTATCAAAGGTATTTGCATGTGAATGTGGGTTATGTTCTTCTCTCCCACCTTGTAGCATATTCTATGAAAGTTGAGTTAACTGATAGATAAAATACCTGTTTTAACAGCATGTAAAAAGTTATTTTACCTGTTATAAGTCAATATACAGTTTTGAATGTTATGTAGTTTCTTTTTAACAGTTTAGGTAAAAAGGTCTGTTTTCATTCTGGTGCTTTTATTAATTTTGATAGTATGATGTTACTTACTATTGAAATGTAAGCTAGCGTGTACATTAGAATGTAAGCTCCATGAGAGCAGGTACCTTGTCTGTCTTCACTGCTGTATCTATTCCCAACGCCTCATGACAGTGCCTGGCACATAGTAGGCACTCAATAAATACTTGTTGAATGAATGAATGAATGAGTACTGGTGGAATACTCCATTAGCTTTACTCTTCTTTTAGCTAGAGAACATGAGCAAATATGCGAATGACAACTCCCAGGACAGGTGAAACTTGAACACTGAAGAATGGGCCTCTTAAGCCTAATAATGTGCTGACAAGCTGCCCACATGCTTCTTGACTTCAGATGAAAGTCTGCTTGAAGGCAAAACAAATAATACTTGAAAGAAAAATCAAATGCCATTTTTGTCTTCTAGGTCGTGGAGGGCCCCCAAGACCCAACAGAGGGATGCCGCAAATGAACACTCAGCAAGTGAATTAATGTGATTCACAGGATTATGTTTAATCGCCAAAAACACACTGGCCAGTGTACTATAATATGTTACCAGAAGAGTTATTATCTATTTGTTCTCCCTTTCAGGAATCTTATTGTAAAGGGACTGTTCATCCCATAAAGACAGGACTACAATTGTCAGCTTTATATTACCTGGATATGGAAGGAAACAATTTTTACTCTGCATGTTCTGTCCTAAGCGTCATCTTGAGCCTTGCACACGATACTCAGATTCCTCACCCTTGCTTAGGAGTAAAACATTATATACTTACGGGGTGATAATATCTCCACAGTTATTTAAAGTGGCTTGAAAAAAAAAAAGCAAGTTTGACTTTTTTGATATTGGATAAAATCTACAATCAGCCCTAGAATTATTCAGTGGTATTTGAAAAAGTTAAAGCATTTTCCTTGAAAGGAAGATGGAAGGAGTGGAGTGTGGTTTGGCAAAACAACTACATTTCACAGCTTTTCCTGTTAAATTGGAGCACTGACTGATTAGAAGCATACCAAATTATGCATGGGTCCTTAATCACACAAGTGAGGCTGGCTATCAGCCTTGACATAGCACTAGTCATCTGGCCAAACAACTGTGATTAAAAACACATGTAAATTGCTTTTTAATAGTGGATACGGTGTAAGACAAAGCCAGAATGCAAATGAGGCTTTGATTGGCTCTTCTGGAAAAATANGCAACAGATATGGGGTATGATCTGGAAGGATTGCTTCTGTACTCAATGTGAACTATTTAGATACCTTTCAAACACTTAACAGTTACTCTGAAACAGTGACTTAGATGAGGATTGGTACTGTTTGTCATTCCTCACGATAATGTGCATTGTCGTCACTAATCCTTGGATCTTGCTGTATTGTTATCTAAATTGGTATAGGTACTGATGAAAATCTCTAATGGATGGATAATCATAACACTTTTGGTCACATGTTTTTCTCCTGCAGCCTGAAAGTTCTTGAAAGAGATCAAATGCCTGCTGCTACCACCCTTTTAAAATTGCTATCTTTTGAAAAGCACCAGTATGTGTTTTAGATCGATTTCCCTGTTTTAGGGAAATGACAGTAGTTTCAGTTCTGATGGTATAAGCAAAACAAATAAAACATGTTTCTAAAAGTTGTATCTTGAAACACTGGTGTTCAACAGCTAGCAGCTAAACTGATTGACCCCATGCATTGTTAGTGTCACAGACTTTGTGGTTATGTCTAGCAGCTGTTTCTGAAGGAGTTTTACTTTTGTCTGATTTAACCCTAATTGAATTCTCCTTTTCTTGTGGAGACATTTATGTTCAAAGTGTTGATTCCTTGCCTTAGATGCATAGGGAGAGTACACAGTTTGGAGATGGAAAGTTTAGCAGTGACTTAGCCATATGTTCTGTGTTGGAATTTGCGCTAGCAGGTTGAGCACTAGTCTGTGTGCCTATGAACTTAATGCTGCTGTTGTCCCATTCCATTTTACTTCATGGAGAATTAATTCTTCTTGTTAAGCAAAGGCTACTAAGTTAATGTTATTTTCTGTACAGAAATTAAATTTTACTTTTAGCCTTTAGCAAACATTTTTTTTCCAGCAGGTAATCAGCTACTCAAAAACAAAATTATCTCAGACATTCATCATTAGACAACTGGAGTTTTTGCTGGTTTTGTTGCCTACTAAAAATGGTTAGGCTGTTGAACATTCCACATTCAAAAGTTTTGTAGGGTGGTGGATAATGGGGAAGCTTCGATGTTTATTTTAAAAGAAATAAAGTAAGTTCTCGACTTTTCTCATGTGTGGTTGTGGTACATCATATTGGAAGGGTTATCTGTTTACTTTTGCCAAGAGTCTTTTGTCAGCACCTCCCCTTGTGTGCTTTAAATGATATCTGCCTGGGGTGTACCACAACCATATGTTAGCTGTATTTTAGTGGGATGCATAAAATATTTGTGGTCTGTTGGATAATCCCTAGATGATGTGTGCTTTTGAAGTACTATAGAGAACTAAATCTGCTATATGTGTAGAAAATAATTTCATGATATTCAGAAATTAGAATCAAAGTAAAATAGTTCTTTAGTATTGAATTTGAGTTCTGAGGTGAATGTGGAGAATGTGTTCTGTTTCAGGCTTCTACACATAGTGTAGGGCAGAATGTGTACAATGTGTTCATAGTTTGACCTCTGTATTTTTTAAGAGTTGCTTATTCCTTTCAAGAGCACCATATAATTAGATGTTATTCTACCATTACAGGTTTAATGTGTAAACCTTTTTTAATGTCGCCATTCAGGCTTTTTTTTTTCCTCTTAAGGAATGTCTCACTGGACAAAACTACTAAAGTAGTTCCATTAAGACCTGAGTTTTGGTACTCAGTATCTTGTATAATATGCAAATACTTGTCTAGATGCAGAAGACCTTTTGTTTGGTCAAATGTGTATTTTAGCAGAGTACAGGGAAATGATTGTCACACATGTCTCAGTGTAGTAAGAATATGAAAGATTTTGTACATGCACAATTACCAGTATGTATATAAACTACATGTATAATGAAAATGCCCCCTCCCCTAAATTTCTTAAAGGTAGCATGTCATTGGTTACTTTTTGATTAGGGCTATTTTATTACTTAAATATTCCTTTAAAAAAAAAAGAAGAGTTTTTCTTTCTCTCTTCTTTTGATCATTGTATCTTGATATTAAAACACATGACCTTCCAATGATTGTAGTAAATTAACTTCTATAGTTCTTTTGTCTCCATATATATGTACATATACATATATATGCACTCATACTATTGTATAGAGACTTTAAAGAGACATGAGAATGTATGCTTATTCTCAGGTTCATTCACTAAGGTGCTTAGCTGACAACCAATTTTTAAGTGCAGAATATAGTTGAGCAGCTGCTTATGTGTGCCAGGCAATTTGTATTGTTTGTTATATTTTTCAATGGTATATCTACTTAAAGGAAGTGGGGTATGGGTATGACTGAATTCATACCCTTCGTTTCAACCTTAAGCTTCTGAATCTGCATCCAACTTCAGTTATTAAGTACTCTTAGTTTTATTGAATATGTTATATACTCAACCAGTACTGCCCTTGAGCTTGTCCCCTTTATGGAGTTAATGGAATAGAAATCTAGAAAAATCAAATCAGGCTTTTCCTTTACTATTTTGAATTTATAAACTTCCTGGAAAATCTAGAGAATGTTTCAATTTTCATTAGATTGAATTATATGAAAACTTGATTGCTCACAGTCTTAGCAAAGTCTGAGTTGCATACATCCTGAGGAAAACTCCTTAAATGCTCCTTTTGAGAGAAGAAGAGACTCTAGATCTTGTCTTTTAAGAAAAAGGCTAGACTACTGTATGTTTTCAATTACACATTAATCTGTTCTGAAGCTTACCCAGTTCCATGCAGCTGCATTGGTCCTTCACTATTGACATTGAAAGAAGCCGTTTCTCAGATCCACTTATAGTCAGGTTTTGGTATATTTATTTGTAAATTAATTTCTGATAGGTACTGTATTGCTTTAGGGAGATAACCGGCCTCATGGCCAGTGTTAACCATTCAGTGGTGACAAAAATAACCAATCAGGACACTGATGGAGGGGCCAAATGTGTGTGGTAAGTGACATGATTCAACTGTGGTTAATGATAATAAATCTGATGTGACCTTGTCAGTGTGATCAGGAGAGATAATTGAACTAAGGTATATGAATGGGGTATGGTAAACTGAACAAGAAGCATTGTGGCTCATGCTTCAGTGACTGCTGTTTGGTTTAAGCATTAGCAAGATCTGGCTGGGGAAACTCATAAGGGCAGTTTTTTTTCCCCCATGTTTAGTTTTTGTCTGAACATTTGGAAGCTTTGGAAGAGTTTCAAATGGTGTATGTATTGTTTGGGGGTCGGGGTAGTGGGCCATCCAATAAAACTGCCATTTAAAAGACCCTCCTCACTGCAGTGTTGAAAACAGAAGTTTATGGGTCAATGGAATTTAGAAGGTACATTTCATTCTTGGCAGCAAAGATGGCAGTGGTGAGAGGATCACAGATTCCCTGTCTCCACTGAGTATCCTTGGTTAATGGGCTTCATAACTCTGTTATTCTTATGAAGGTGACCTAATCCAGTTCCACTGTCATCAATAGCATCAGGTCTTTTTAGTTACTTTGTCTAGAAATACCTAAGCCCAAACCCCTCAAACTCAAAACTCAGAGTAAAGTATTTGATATTAGGTCACTGAGAGATCTTAGGCTAGTGAGATGGCTCAACAGGTAAGGGCACATGTAGCCAGTCCTGACCAGAGTTTTTGACTCCTGGGATCCACATGGTCAAAGGAGAGTCCTCTTCCAAAAATTATCCTCTAACCTCGGCTGTATAGTGCCATGCTTATACCAATCCTCTCAATAAACTATTAAAGATTTTTGGTTGTCTTAGCTATTCCAAACTGGCCTAGTACTCTATCCCAACTCCAGTTTGTCCAACCACTCGATAGGGGGCAATTAGATTGAATGCTATCTTTGATGTCTTTATACAGTCCTTAAATAAAACCACATGGTTCCCCAGCTTAGCACAGCCATCTAGCACTGTGGCCACTCTTCCCCTCCACCACCCATTTACATTCTAGACCAGAAATAGACAATATTCTATGACAGTTTTCCCTGTTTGTACTCTGACATGATAATGTCATAGATTTTGTAGTGGCTAGGAGTCAAGCACATCATTTTTGTCCCCAAAGTTAGAGCAGTCCCCCCCCCTTATTAAAACTGAAGTCCCATAATCTGGTTCACATATGCAGCATTACCTAGCCTAACATTTACCTACTTGCTTGCTGTTTTTAACCCGAACATTGTCAAGGGTCATTTCAGAATTTTGGGTATTGCTTGTGTCACCCTTAACAGGACGACTCTGACCATTTATACAGTACTGGTCGTTTTATTCTCTTAAGCTCATTTAGAACTTGAGTGTTAAATCTAGGGCCATTTGGTGACTGTCAACAGATTATTACTTGGCATTGTAAAATTTTCTTAAGTGAATTAATGTATAAATTGATTTTAAAATTGGAAATGCTTAAATTTGGGGGAGGAATTCAGTTTTGTACATCAGAGCTTATGCTGTCCAAGGGTATGGGGCATACCAAGTTAACGTGCCCCGTGCCCAAAAGGAGGCTGAAATACTTAGGGGTAATTTTTGTTGATGTGGTTGGACAAGCTTCCAGCAGGACTGTAGGGAAGATAACTGAATAGAGCCTCCATGTTGGGTTTTTGGGAACACTTCATATGATACGGATCTGAGAAGAACCTGCAAAATACAGCAGCCACGGTCGTAGGTACAATCTATATAAACCCAGACCCCCAGACTGCTGCTGGTTGCAGGTTTCAGTGAGATGAATAAGTTACTGGCTGCCGGGCACTCGGGTGGCAGAGGCAGGCGGATCTCTGCGAGTTCAGGGCCAGCCTGGTCTACAGAGCGAGTTCCAGGA
>LZPO01017528.1:34326-46393 GCA_001675575.1 Neotoma lepida | reverse complement strand
ACAGGGTTTCTCTGTGTAGCCTTGGCTGTCCTGAAACTCACTCTGTAGATCAGGCTGGCCTCGATCTCACAGAGATCTGCCTGCCTCTGCTGGGATTTTAGGTGTGCACCACCACTGCCCAGCTAGAGCACTAGTCTTTTATGAGGGACTTCATGGTAAGAGGATTTTCTGGCCAGTAAAGTCTGGGAACTGTTGATAATTTGTTGGAGCCTCTGAAATGTTTTGCAGCAGCTAGAGCAGTAGTTCGAAAAGTGTAGGTCTCGGCCCCCACAGGAGTCACATATCTACATTATGATTCATAACAGTAGCAAAATCACAGTTATGAAGTAGCAATGAAAATAATTTTATGGTTGGGGGTCACCATATTAGGAACTGTATGAAAGGCTCACAGCATTAGGAAGGTTGAGAAACACTGCTTTAAGCTTTGGTCTAGACCAGTAGTTTTCTAACCGGAGGTGACTTTGCCCTCTAGGGACATTTGGCAATATCAGGAGACCTTTGATCATCATATTATGACTCTGGGGATGGTAGGGTAGGGGTGCCATTGGCACTGAGTGCACAGAAGCTAGGGTTGGTGCTGAAAACCCCCAGTGGACAAAACAGCCACTGTGGAAAAGAACTGTCAGCTCCAAGATGTCAGTTCTGCTGAGGCTAAGAAACCCTCCTGGCCTTGATGAGCTCAGGGTCTTTTGACTTCAGCTGAGTATGATGTGGACAGGAGGAGTTGCAACTGCATGCTGGTGACTAGTGTAGACACTTGTGAACAGAGAGATGAGCCTCTTTAAAAAAAATTATTTTATTGTATGTGCAGATGCTCACAGTACCAGAAGGAGGTAATGAGTTCCTGAAACTGGTGTTACAGGTGATTGTGAGCAACCCAACAAAGGTGCTGGGAAACCCACCTTGGGTCCTCTAAAAGGGTAGCAGGTGCTCTTAACTGCTGGTTGTATCTCTAGCCTCTTTTTTTTTTTTTTAAAGATTTGTTTTATGTGTTTAAATGTTTTTGTTTGTATGTACCTGTGTAGTGCATATGACTGGTGTGTCTGGTGCCAGTGGAGGTCAGGAAAGGGTTTTGGATCCCCTAGAATTGGATTCTGATTAGTTGTGAGCTGCAATGTAAGTGCTAGATATCAAACCTGGGATTTTGCAAGAACAAGTGCTCTTAACCACTAAGAGGCTCTTAAAAGCATGCTGTCTTAGTCACTATCCTATTGCTGTGAAGAGACACCATGACCAAGGAAACTCTTATGAAAGAAAGCATTTAATTGGAGGCTTTGTTACAGTTTCCGAATTTAGTCCAGTATCATCATGGCAGACAGCATGGCAGGCAGAATCATGGCAGCATTCCTGGCCCTGGAGCAGTAGCTGAGAGCTATGTCCTGATCTGCAGGCAAACAAAGAAGGAGCATGGGCCTGGCATGGGCTTTTGAAACCTCAAAGCCCACCCACCAGTGGCACACTTCTTCCAAAAGGCCACACCTCCTAATCCTTCTAATCTTTCTCAACTAGTGCTACTCTCTGACTGTGCATTGAAATATATGAGCCTCTGGGGGCTGTTCTTATTCAAACCACCACACATGCATGGAAAATGAAGAGGGCATTTTTCCCCCTCATCTTTTGCTTTTGTCTTCCTGTAACAAGAGGTAGATTTGGGTTTATGTTTCTCTGTGTGACTGGTGATCATATGTGGCTTGGGTCTGGAGTCCAAGCTGCTTTATTGCTAAGGAGCCATGGATGAGGGGTGGACCAAATGATCCAGGAGTAGTGGTGCTTGCTGAAAGCAGAGCTCTTGGCTAGGGGCCTAGGTTTTTCTGTATAAATACACTCAGGTGACTTGCAGAAGCGGCTGAAGGCATCTCCTTGTGCTCCACCTGGGTTCTGAGTTTGCGTTTCCTGAAGAAACCTCCTGAGTTCTTGCTTAGACATTGCTTGCCTTTCCTGTCACCTCACTGTAAACGAATTTCCAACGGTCTTATTAAATAAAAACACGGAGCCAGAAATAGGAGTGAAAATCTGACAGAGATCAGAGGAATTAGGAACAGCTACCAGCCTCACCTCACCAACGCTGCTGCTTCCAAAGAGTNAGCGACTTCCTGCATTTCCACACCTATATTCTTTTCTGTTCTGTTCTAGCTATATCACTTCCTCCTCTTGCCCAGCTCTGTCACTTCCTATCAGTCTGCATAGGCCTTCAGAACTCTATGGTTGATGCTGGGATTAAAGGCGTGTGTTACCACGCTTGACTCTGTTCCCAGTGTGACCTTGAACTCACAGAGATCCAGACAGACCCTGCCTGCCAGGTGATAGGATTAAGGGCGTGTGTTAACTTTGCATGACTTCTGTTTTTATTACTAGCGGCTGACCTTTTTCCTCTGATCTTCAGATAAATTTTATTGGGGGACACAGATAAAATATCACCACACCTCACTGCAGCAGCTCTGTCCCACAGGTTTATTCTCTCCCTGGCCTCTTGTAAGAAGTGTCTGGTCATTGATGACCAGCTCAACATCCTGCCCATCTCCTCCCACGTGGCCAGCATTGAGGCCTTACCTCCTCAGGCCCCGGTGAGTCTGGATGAGGGGACTGTGATCTGGTGGGTGTCAGGTATAATTTCCATGTGAACTCCTAGGCCAGGCCAAACTGCTTTCTCTTCTCTAATAGGATGAGAATCTCAGTCCTGCTGCTCTGGAGCTGCAGGAGTTGAAAGAGAGTTTGCAGGACACTCAGCCTGTGGGTGTTTTGGTGGACTGCTGCAAGACCCTGGACCAGGTATGTGTTCCATTGTGGCCTTGAACTCACAGAGATCTGGATGGATCTCTGCCTCCGGAATGCTAGGATTAAAGGCATGTGTGCCACCATTTTCTGGCTCCTACGTCTATCTAGTGGCTGTTCTGTTCTCTGACCGCAGATAAGTTTTATTAGGGTACACAATATTTTGGGGGACACAATATATCATCACAGATGATAGTTCTGTGTTCTTTAATTTCAGTTAAGTTTGATGGTACAAAGGTTTTTTGTTGTTTTTTTGTTTGTTTTTGTTTTTTTCAAGACAATGTAACCCTGGCTGTCCTGGAATTTGTTCTATAAAACAGGCCTGCCTCTGCCTCCTGAATCCTGGGATTAAAGGCATGTGCCACCACTGTGTGGCTGGCACAAAGTTTTTGCTTATGGCTTATATAAAAGAGTTGAAGCGGGGTTGGGCTTCAGTCCTCTTTTACTAAAGCCCCATCTAGTGTGACTCCTATCTGGGATTGTATTGTATATATGCTAATAGGAGTTTGAATGAAAATACCAAGATGTGTTTTTGTGCTTGCTGATGTGATCGGCTAGTCTTATTCAGTGGCTTCTGGGCCATGATGATTTGCTAGTTAGCACTCCCCAAGGCCTTCAAGCTGCTGTATGTTCGAGTTCAGCCCAGCCTTGGTCAGATGAGCAGCACAGACAATAGCTGAAGTGGTACCTCCCTCCACTCAGGACTGAGTTCCAATAGGCTGGCTTCCCTTTTCATTCTGGAAGCACAGTTCTAAGCTCTTTGTGTGCTGGATAGGTTACAGCCCCCAGGTTGTTTTAAACTACTCCTGGTCTAGTGAAAGAGGAAGCGACAGGATTTGAGAGAAACTATAATTCTGGGAACAGCATTATCAAATAAAAACAGCTTACTCAGGAGGCGGAAGCAGGAAGATTGCCGTGAGTTTAGGCCAGACTGGGCTATAGTATATAGCTATATATAGTGAAATCCTCTCTTCAAAAAAGGCATGGAGACTCTGCTTTCCTGGTGTGCACAAAACTCTGGGGTTGATCCCCAGCATTGCATAAACTGAGCATGGTGATGCCTGCCTGAAATCCTATTGCTCCGGAGGTGGGGGCAGGAGGCTTAGAAGTTCAAGGTCATGTAAGGCTATAGTGAGTTCCAGGCCAGCTTAGGATACATGAGACCCTGTCTTTAGAGAAAAAGAGACAGTTAAACTCAGATGGGGAAGTTAATAGATGGAGGTTTGGGGACCTGTTCTACCTCAGCTTTAAGTCTGAGATGCCTCTTGTATGGGTGGAGCTGAACAGCAATGGTTGCAAGTACCTGAGAGTATGGCATGTAGGGCAGAGGTCTACAGTGGAGACAGAAACTTGAGAGCCTTGGGTACTTGCTTGGTCCTTTTGGTCTTGACAGAGCCGAGGAGCTGACTAATGGAGTGAGAAACAAGGGTTGCTGAGCAGGGCTTTCTGGCCTGTAGGAACTGATGCCCTTTTGGTTGGCCTCAGCATCAGCCTGACCTCCACACAGAGATGGTGGTAAGAGCCTTTCTGGGTGTTCACTTAATGTTTCCCTTTACACAGGCTAAAGCTGTCTTGAAATTCATTGAGGGGATCTCAGAGAAGACCCTGAGGAGTACTGTCGCACTCACTGCTGCCAGGGGACGGGGCAAGTCCGCAGCCCTGGGTCTGGCTATTGCTGGGGCAGTGGCATTTGGGTAAGGGTTCTTTGTGGGTAATGTGCAGGATTTGGGTCGGTGTGGGAGCCCATAAAGGTTTCCTAGTTAGATCTGAGCTTGCTTTACACAGCAGGGCTGGCATGACCACGTGCATGGTTACCGGGTGTCTGAGATGGTCTGCACTTGGCTGTGCTTCGAGGAGGTCTTTTGCTCCACCCCTTGGCATTCTTTTAAAAGCCCTTTGGCAGAGACAGTCAGGGCCCGATGGATTAGGATCCAGGCCTTCCTGAGGCTATCCTGTGTCTGTCTGTCTGTCTGTCTGTCTGTCTGTCTGTCTGTCTGTCTCTCTCTCTCTCTCTCTCTCTCCAGCTATCTTTCTATCTGATTTTTCCTGCTACTCCTGCTCAAGAGAACCCTGGGGAAAAGTGGGGGTGGGATGGCCCCCCACAGGTCAGGAACCTGGTAGAGTTGTCTCTGGTTCCCCATCAGGGCTGGTCACCATGTAACTTCTGTCTAGGTCTTGGGTACTTTTCTGGATGTGGCAGCACTGCTCCCCTAGGTCACTGAGAGACACACTGAGCATAGAGGCAGTACCAGGGCCCTTTGGTTTGCTGCTTACCTTGAACAAGCACAGATGCAAAGAATACCTGTCAACATGAGTGTCTGTGACCAGCTTTGCTGATTGATCAAACACAGTGTTATGATCTTGGTTGGTTGTGGGTCTTGTTTTCAGTAAGATGTTTTCTGTCCCCTGAGTGGGGTATGTATGTAATTACCCAGTGTGCTTTGCCAGCTTAGATGATGGACCTACAACCCATTGTCCTGCATGTTCAATCTTCCTTGGTGATATTTAGAGATCTGTGGGCATTTTGTATGTGTTGTAAACCAAGGCCCAGGGAGTTCTAATTATTACCCAAGATCCTCCATCAAGTTGCTGCTGGAAGAGGTATGGCCTTGGTCTAAGCACCCACTGAGCTCCATGACTTCATAGTTTCAAAACAATCTAGCTAGTGGTGAGTGTGAGGCTGTCCTCTTGTCAGGACACTGGGTTGGGGACAGTGTGTGGGTTTTGCACACTGACAGCTGTTCTCGTAGTCTGCCTCTCAGCACCCCTGAACTGATGAGGTAGCGTGTACCAGGGCTTGTGACCAGCACATCCATAACCTGCTTGTATTGGTTTTGAAGAGGAGTGTGCTCAGGTCTTGGTCACTTTCCTCTTTGTCCCAAAAAGTGTTCTTCCTTCTCCCTGCTGTTGTCTCTGGTTATCACTTGTGTGACAGAAGCAACCAAAAATGATTCCTTAATTTTGTTTGTTTCTTTAAAATGTCCTAAGTCTACTTATTTCTAGCCCCTCCCCCTTTTCTTTTGTTCTGCAGGTATTCCAATATTTTTGTTACCTCCCCGAGCCCAGATAACCTCCACACCCTGTTTGAATTTGTATTTAAAGGATTTGATGCTCTGCAATATCAGGTAGGAAAGACCTTTTGCTTTAATGCTGAATAAGCCCAGTGGTCTGTGGAATGCTTGCCTTCTCAGTAGTGAGTCTCTATAACTTGTCACGCGTTTCCTCACCAGGAGCACCTGGATTATGAGATCGTACAGTCTCTAAACCCCGAGTTTAATAAAGCGGTGATCAGAGTCAACGTGTTCCGAGAGCACAGGCAGACTATTCAGGTGAGGCTTATCTGGGTCCTGCTCTGTGGGCCAGGGTTCTGCTGTGTGGACCTAGTCGTATGGTGTTTTCCCCATGTGTGTGACTACTTGTCCTTGACACAGCAGTGTTGTGGGAGAACCCTGTTGCAGATTTTCAGCTGAATGTGAAGAAGACATTCAGGTCAGCTAATAGAAATGCATGTAGTAGGCAGTTTGTCTTCTGACTGAAATGAATGGGACTGAGAGTATTCTAATGAGTGAAAAAAATTGTGGTTCTGATCAGTTCAGGTTTGCTGAGTTACTGTAGGTTTTGAAATAGGACATCTGCAGCTAGAACAGTAATGTCCATTTCAAAGGAGAAAGAGGTCTGCGGAATGTGCTGGGGATCTTGGTGGTTTGGCCAATGCCCCATTTCCCTTTCAAACACCATTTTCCAGAAAGTCCATAAATCCCGAGCACTCTATAAGCCCAGATGCTCTCCACTTGTCTGAAGGCTTCAGTGTTGTTCAGGCTCTACAAGGTGTCATGTGACAGGATCGCAGAGGCACTGAGACTCACTGGCCCTTGCTGGATGGATTTATTGATTGCTTTTGAAGTTAGATTGGAGTGGGAAGCGAGCCAAGTGAACTTGGTCCTTGAACTTGAGCCTGCAGAAGCTCAGAGTAGACCTGTCAGGGAGATGATTAACACCAGTGCTGATGCCTTTACCCTGAGGTTCTTTATTAGTTTTATTAGATTCCTTTTTTGTTTAAATTATTTTATGTGTGTGGGTGTTTGCCTGCATGTCTTTGCACCACATACGTGTGTGGTGCCCATTAAGGCCAGAAGAGGGCTCTGGATCTCCTGGAACTGGAGTTAAAAATGGTTGGATTTACCAGTGTGGGTGCTGGAACTGAACCTGAGTCCCCTGGGAGAGCAGCTAGTGCTCCTAACCCAGTGCTCCTAACTGCCAAGCCATCTCTTAAGCCGCTTTTCTGGTCTCTTCATTCTGCCCATTTCATCCCACGGATGCCTGATTACCTCAGCTGAGGGGGAAACTGCTGCTAGTGTGGGTTGGGGTAGGGCTTGGGGGTAGGGTGGGTTGTCGGCTCCCAGATTACAGGGAACTGTTAAAACCCAAGAAATATACACAAACCAAAGAAGAAAAACATTTCCTTGAGATGCCTTAGTTCAGCCCTGGTTTCTCTTTAAAATTGTGTGACTCAACACCCCTTCTTTACAAGATCCTGTTTGTGTGCAGACTCCAGATGAGTACAGAGGAGGTGGCTTGGCTTTCTAAGACTCCAAGTGTGTTCTTTCTAGGCTGGAGAGTGAGAGAAAAGAAGAGCATTAGATTAAAGCAGGCGCTCCCCGGAAGCCACTGCTGTGCTTTTATGAGATGATTGTTTAGTTAAGAATCAAGATGTGGGGCCCCATGGAAGATGTGAGACCAGGAGTGAGTAGGGCAGCTCTCTCCCTGATCCAGCCACCTCCAGAACAGCCCAGTCTTCTTACTCTCCTGATCAAACCTGTAGGAAAGCACAGAGACCAGCCTAACACTTAGATGGCCAGCATTCACGCCGGCACTATGGTGGCCTGCTCTCGCTGTCTGCCCTGATGTGCAGGCGTGTACTGCCCTGCACCTGTCCACCTTTTTACTCTGCATCTGTTGCCAGATCTCTAGATTGACGCTTGCAGATCACACTGATGCACCTTTAAGTGTTGGGTGAGGAACTAGGATTTGTGTTTGTTTTGTTCTCTAGAACAAGTATAGAATTGTTGAGCTTTAGACTTAGATGTGTGTATGTCTAGTTTTGTGGGATTTTTCCAGATTCTTCTTTACAATGTTTGTTCCCAGGTACCTTCATACCACTCTTTGGTTTGAGTTGTTATTTCCTTACGTCCTCAGCCATTGTGGGTACAGTGTAGCAGCTATGAGTTTTTGTTTTTGTTGTGTTTGACCTCCAGCTCACTGTCCCCCTGTCTCAGCTTCCTGATTACAGGTGTGAACCATCACACGTGGTTGTTGTTCTGGTTGTTACTTGGTTTGGTTTGAACAGAGTCTGCCTGTGTTACTCAGACTGACCCCAACTCACTGTGGAGCCCTGGACTCCTGAGACCTCCTGCTTCACGTCCTAAATGCTGATTTACAGATCTGTACCACCATGTCCATTCCAGGAATTTGGGTTTGTCTGTCTGCATACTGTCTCCCACCGTTCTCTGATTGTTTAAGAAATTGAATTATCTTTAATTATTTACTTGGTTATTCATATTGCCTCTGTGGCCTTTTAAAAACAGCAGAAAACCCTAAAGAAACAGATGGGTTGTTTATATACTTAAGGATGAGAGAGGTTGGGGAAAGGAAGGGGTGATGGGGAATGAGGGGTGGGAGGAGGAACAGTGTGGGCTTAGGAGAGAGGATCTCCAGCCTGGGCTACATGATAACCCCCTTGCTTTCCCTCACAAAACAAAACAAAACAAAACAAAAAAAAAAGAGTAGTCTGGAAATTGCCTACCACACCAGAGATTGGTGGCGTCAAGACAGAGAACACAGCACATAGATGGAAGTCCAGTGTCACATGCAGTAAGGGCTGTGCCTCTCAGCACTGGCCTCCCCTAATCTGAGGCTGAAGAAAAACAAGACACAAAAGAGAGAAAGGAATGTAGCCACTGTCAGTCAGTCAATTCTATAAGCCAGGCTATTTGCAAGGTCCTTTTACATAATGATCTTGCTTCTTCCTTTAGCAACCATTGAGTAGGTATTTTCTTGTGTCTGTGTGCGTGTGTGCATGCTGTGTACATATATTTATGAATGAGCATATACAGATGAGTGCATATGTGGAGGCCAGAGGTCCATGTCGGGTATCTTCCTCGGTTGCTCTCACTCACTGAACTTGAGTTTCCAGATTGGGCTGAACTGGTTGGCCAACAAGCCCCAGGTAGTTCATCTCTGTCTTCTGATCATTGGGATTGCAGGTCTGTGTGCTGTGCCTTCCTGTGGGTGTTGGGCCGGATCCAAACTCAGGCCCTCATGTTTGTGCAGCAAATACTTCACTGACTGAGCCATCTCTCCACCCCCTATCCTATGCTTTGTAGAAAAAAGAAGATGAGGCTCTGTTCAGGGCCACATTATCAGAGAATGAACTGCTTGGTCCCAGGTGTCCAGCCTGAAGCCCCGTTTCATTCCTGACCTGCTGAAAGTAGATGTGGGAAAAGTGTAGGGGACAGTGAGAGCAGACAGAGTGGACTTTGTGCCTCTCAGCTGGGTGTGGTGGATTTAGGTGGCAACACTGACAGTCCGCATCTTCTTTCCCCACAGTACATCCATCCTGCAGATGCTGTGAAACTGGGCCAGGCTGAGCTCGTTGTCATTGATGAAGCTGCTGCTATTCCCCTCCCGCTAGTGAAGAGCCTGCTTGGGCCCTACCTGGTTTTCATGGCATCTACCATCAATGGGTAAGGTTCCTGGGTAGAGCTGTTACTCTTCTCTGTGATCTTGCAGATTAATTAAAAGGTAAAGAATGTGACAAGTTTGGCTGTGCAGAACTGGTCAGTATCATTGTGAGTCTGGGCAGCTTTGTTTTTCCTGGGGCTTCTTCATAGGAGCTGCCTCTTAACTTGTTGCTCCCCTCCGGTCTGAGGGCACCATAAGATTGTAGGATTTTGGAGCCTTATGTGAGTGATTCATGCCTCCTAAGTGTGATCGGGTTTTAAAAAGTGCCTGGTAGCAATACCAATGTCCGCTATCTTAGGATGTGGAAATGTAATATTAAAATAGCTATAGTTAGCATTAAAGCAGGCTTATACTGTTGTTCTTAAAACTGAAGTAGATAATTCACCTTGATAGAGAAAAATGACAGAAAATAGGTAGCAGGTAAAAGGAAAAAAGTCCGTGATAGAATGCAAGCTTAGTATTGCCAAGACCTGGGTTTAATCCCTAGCATGTAGAAATTTCCAAAAGTAGGGGTTGGGGAGAAGGCTCAGTGTGTCAGAGTGCTTGCTTTGTTAGCATAAGGATCTACTTTTGAATTCCTAGCATCTACATAAAGAGCTAGACATAGCTGTAACCCTGTTGTTGGCAGGTGATAGGGGTTGAGGACCAGTCAGTTGGATCCCGAGCATTCACTGTGTATCAGCCTAACTGGGGGTGATGGGATGGTGGGCTTCCAGACTTCCAGTTATGAGCGCCTCTGTCAAGATGGTAGAGCAGCGAACAGTAAAGGAAAGAAACTCCCAATGTCCTGATCTGGTTTCCATATGCATACACATAGTCTCATGCACTCATACACATGTGCATGTACCACGTGTGCACCACATACACAGATGCACACATGAAAAAAAGGAAAGAAAAATCCCCTCATCCCAGCTATGTAGATAGTTTGTGTATATGTTCTGTGCTTTTTTTTTTTGGTTTTTTCGAGACAGGGTTTCTCTGTGTAGCTTTGCGCCTTTCCTGGAACTCACTTGGTACCCCAGGCTTGCCTCGAACTCACAGAGATCCGCCTGCCTCTGCCTCCTGAGTGCTGGGATTAAAGGTGTGCGCCACCACTGCCCGGCAATTCTGTGCATTTTTTTTATTTATTTACTTTTATTTTGTTTGTTGTTTTGAGACAGGGTCTTAACTGTGCATACCATACTGGCATTGAACTCAGAGATCTGCCTGCCTCTGCCTCCTAAGTGCTGGGATTAAAAGTGTGTGTCACCACACTGGCCTACTTTTTCATTTTGAACAAGAACATAAAGTTTACATACTGTTGTTAATGTATGTATTGTGAAATTTCTTCAGGTCAATAAAAATGTATATTCATTATTAAGATTCCTGTACAGAAATCACACCTTCAAGAGAGAATTCTGTATTTCAGATTTATAATTGTGACTACTTAACATCAAAAATANTCTAAGTAAAACAGATTTTTTATCTTTGGCTGTAAGCCTAGCCTTGGTAATGGTTGCGCCATCTCTGCAGCCCACAGGCTCTTACAGCTTTATTGTGATATGCTTTGCATGCTATAGTACTAACCCATGTCAAGTTTATAACTCACGGTGACATAACCATGTTCACCACAGTCAAGTCTAAAATACTTTGACCTCCCCAAAAAGAAACCCTAAACATCCCTTTCCAGGGCCTCCATACTCCCTAGCCCAAGGAGCTACTGGCCCGCTGTGTATTTCTGTAGAGTGGCTTGTTCTGGGGTTTAAATGGAATCGTATGTACAGTATGTGGTCTTGAAAAGACATTTTTAAATTTATATTTATTTGTTCTGCATGTGTGTGCACATGTGTGCCATGGCAAGTATGTGAAAGTCAGACGACAACTTGTGGGAGTCTGTTCTCTCCTTCCATGTGGGTCCTGGAGGAACAGACTCAGGCCTTCAGGCTGGGTGGCAAGTGCTTCTCCTGGCTGAGCTATCTAGCCACCTAGTGTGTAGTCTTCTGTTGTTGGCCTTTTCACTTAACTCCAGTGCTCTCAGGGTTCACCCATGTAGCTGTGCCAATATTTCTTCCCTTTTTGTGGCTGGATGATGCTCTGCTGTATGGAGAGGCCCTGCTTACTTGTCTGTGAGGGCATGGAGAGGCCCTGCTTACTTGTCTGTGAGGGCATCTGGGTTTGTTTGGCTGTTAATGAAGCTGGCAGGCACATTTGTATACAGGTTTCTGTGTGGACTTGTTTTCAGTCCTTTTGGACATTGCAACTGAGGAGTGGGATTATTGTGTCAAACGGAGACTATAACCGTATGACAGGCTGCCCAGTTGTTTTCCAGAGCAGTTGTACCATTTAATTCCCAATGTTTCAATAACTTGTGGCCAAGCATGATCAGAAAAAAAAACCTGAATGGAAAATTGCAGAAATATATTCATGTTTTGTATAACTTGTATTAGACTATATTGTTAAAAAATTAATAGTTATGCTCTATGTTACTGTACCTAATTTATAAGTTAAACTTTACCATTGATGTGGATGTATAGGAAAACCAATGCATGCATATGGGATTTAGTCCCAGCTATGG
>LZPO01017528.1:22167-34046 GCA_001675575.1 Neotoma lepida | reverse complement strand
TGCGCCACCACCGCCCGGCTTCCGCTGACTCTGAAGTGGTGTCTCACTTTGCTTTTCATTTGTTTTGCCCTGATAATTCGTGATGCTGACGATGCTTGTTTTTCTTTTCTTTTCTTTCTTTTTCTCTGCCTCCCTCCTGTACTGGGATTGAACCTAGGCCCTTGTACGTGATAGGCAGGCACTCCACCACTGAGCTACATCCTCAGGCTGCTCTGCTTATTTTTCTGATTGGATTATTTGTCTTTTTACTACTGAGGTGTAAGGTTTATATTCTATGTATAAGACTCTTATCAAATACATTGTTTATGAAACTTAATCTTCTGTTTTGTAGGTTTTTCACTTTTTTGATAACGTCTTTTTAAACATGAAAGTTTTGGTTTTGTTGCTTTTGATTATTAATGGATTAAAAATTTTTTTTACATTTATGTGTGTGTGTATGTGTGTGTGTGTGTGTATGTGTATGTGTGTGTGTGTGTAAGGTGGTGGGTGTTTCTGTGTATCATAGGTTATGAGTGGAGATCAGAGGACAACTTGCCAGAGTCAGTTCTCTCCTGTATGCTAGTCCCAGGGACTGACCTAGACCATCAGGTTTGGCAGCAAGCAAACCTTACCCATCTTGCCTGCCAGCCTGAATTTTGTTTTTTTGAAATAAATAGGATTCCTTTGGAGAAATTTGTTCTGTGAGGTAATAAGGAGGAATAAAACACTTCAACTTGGTAGTTTTTGATCATTCGGTACAAGTAGCATTTGAGTAAAAGGAANNATTCTTAGTCTTGGAATGTAATAACAAAAACTATGAAATTATGTAATGCTAAATTAAAATAGAAAATAACCAACAGTGTGTGTCCTGTGACCACATATGCTTGGACTGCCAACAAGGAGGAAATGTTGAAAAATGAAGAGCTGGCTCAGTGAGCAAATTACAAATGGCTTAATGTTTTCAAGTTTTAAAATTACGTTTTGTAGCAGGGCAGTGGTGGTATGTGCCTTTAATCCCAGCACTTTAATCCTTGGCAGAGACAGGTGGATCTCTGTGTATTTGAGCCAGCCTAGTCTACAGAGGGAGTTCCAGGATAGCCAGGACTACACAGAGAACTATCTGGAAAGAAAATATATATATATATAAAACATTGTGTGTGTGTCTGTGTGCACATGCTGACTCACCTGCACAGATATATGTAGAGGTCAGAGGACAGCTTACATGAGTCCGTTCTTTCCACCATGTGGGTCCAAGGGATTAAACTTGGGTCTCTAGGCTTGGCAGCAAGTACGTTACCCCCGAGTCATCGCACTGGTCTGTGCTATCACTCATGCTGAGNTGCACATCATCTTTTCATTTTATTTATTTAATATTTTGTTTTATTTAAAGATTTATTTATTCATGTACTTTCTGTATATGAGTGCTCAGTCTTAACGCACACCAGAAAAGGGAATCAGATCCCACTACAGATGGTTGTGAGCCACCGTGTGGGTGCTGNGAATTGAACTCAGGACCTCTGGAAGAGCAGTCAGATGCTCTTAATTGCTGAGCCATATTTTCAGTCCTATTTTAATTTTTAAGATTTATTTTATCTTATGTGTATGAATGTCTTGCTTACTTGTATGTATGTACCATGTGCATGCTTAGTGCCCGCAGAGGTCACAGGAGGGTGCCTGATCCCCTGGAACTGGAGTTATAGATGGTTGTGAACCACCAGGTGGGTACTGGGAAGTGAACTCAGGTCCTCTGCAAGAGCAACACGTGTTCTAACCTCTGAGCCACCTCTCTAGCCCCTGTTTTTATTTGTTTTGGAATGTGTGTGTATGAGTACTGCCTCGGGTATTATTCCTAGCCTTCTGCCTTGATTGAGACAGAGCCTGTTGTTTACTGTTACATACACCAGTCTAGCTGCCTCTCAAGCTTCCAAAGATTCTTCTGGCTTTCCCTCACATCTTGTAGGAGCATGGGATTCCAGATACATGCTACCAAGCCTTGTTTTACGTGGGCTCTGGGGATCCAAACTCAGGTCCTCACTTTACCATTGAGTCATTTGCCCAGCCCTTTATCACCTCTTAGGTGACAGTAATATAAAGAATCATTTATCAGGGCACTGGAGAGATGGCCCAGTGGTTAAGAGCACTGACCACTCTTTTAGAGGACTCCATTCCATTTCCGACACCCGTGCATTTTCAAAACCAATTGTAATTCCATTTCCAGGGGATCTGATGCCATCTTTTAGCCTCAGTGGGTACCAGGCATGCACTGATACACATATATACATGTAAGCAAACACTTACACTCATAAAATAAAAGCAAAGAAATCTTACAAAAAGATTCGGGTGGGGATTTGTTTGATTTTCTACATGTGCAGTTCATATCTTCATGTAACTTTTAGTAGAACCGACTGATAGTGACTGTAGCATTGTTCCAGTTCTACTGGCTAAATGCTTTGTTTATAGCATCTTTCAGGCCTTGTTCTCAGATCACAGTCCTGTGAGATGTGTAGGATAATCCCCTTTGGGGATGAGGATGATCAAGTTCCCCACCCAAAGGTGCTGAATGAAGTCTATACTAGGGCTTGACTGTGAGCCTGAGTTGTTCCCAGCCAAGTTACATCTTGGTTCATCTTCTAGGGCTCTCCTTAGGACATATGTGTGCTGTGCTGGAAGTTCAGATGAGCAAGACTGCCTTGGTTTCATCTGAGTATCTCTACTTGGACAGTAGATTGGGGACCTTATGTCTGCCTGCCTTTGTCTTTCTCCTAGCTACGAGGGCACTGGCCGGTCACTGTCCCTCAAACTCATTCAGCAGCTTCGTCAGCAGAGTGCCCAGAGCCAGGTCAGCACCACTGCTGAGAATAAGACCACAACAACAGCCAGACTGGCCTCAGGTACCTAGCAGGCCTCTCACCATCTTAATCCTAGGACTCATGGCAGTACCAAAACTTGATGCTGTCTGAAAACTTGAGTCCTAGGAGATTATAGCTTTTTTGAGAAGAACTGTAGTCCAGTTTCCAGGTGGGAACTTGACTTGGGTCTTTGGATTCTTGGGGCCTTTTGGTCCCTGCTCAAAGCTATGGGTAGGGTATATTGACTTAGTGGGAATCTTTTAGGTTGGGGTTAGAGCTGGGTGAATATCTAACCCAAAACACCTTAAATCACCCACTTTAAATTCTTGAGCCATGTATATCTGGACATTGTGTCACAGATCAAGTGGAATTAGATGCTGTATGAGTAATTGTTTCTAATTGTATGTGTTGTGCGTGACAGCTAGGACATTGCACGAGGTTTCCCTCCAAGAGTCAATCCGCTACGCCCCTGGGGATGCAGTAGAGAAGTGGCTGAATGACCTGCTGTGCCTGGACTGCCTCAACATCACCCGAATAGTTTCCGGCTGCCCGTTGCCTGAGGCCTGTGAGCTGTATCCTCTGTGTCTCAGTGGCCCTGTGAGGGGCAGAAGCAGTTAGAGAAAAGGGTTTGGGCTCAGTGCAGTGGCATGTACCTGTAGTCCTTGCCTTGATTTGGGAGCCTGAGGCAGGAAGTCATGGACCCACGAGTTCAGGGCCAGCCCAAGCAAAACAATGAGCAGTGAAATGAGACCCAGTTTCTCTGTGTAATAGCCCTGGCTGTCCTNGAACTCACTCTGTAGACCAGGCTGGCCTTGAACTCACAGAGATCCACCTGCTTCTGCCTCCAAAGTGTTTGGATTAAAGGCATGGGCCACTACTTGGCAAGATCTGGCCTTTAAAAAATTTTTTTTTTCCTCAGGCTTCTCCACTGTAGTTTCTGCTCAGAACACTGGACTCCTATTCCTGAGATGGGGAAAATCCTATTCTCAAATGGGGGGAAATTTTTTTTCTGATGTGTCTTGTTTTGGGTTCTCTGTGGTTTTGTTCCTGTTACTTAACTCCAGACCAGCTACTATGTTAACAGAGATACTCTCTTTTGCTACCACAAGGCCTCTGAAGTTTTCCTCCAGCGGCTCATGGCCCTCTATGTGGCTTCTCATTACAAGGTAACTGACTTGCTCTGACATGCCCTTCAGTAGGGAGCAATCCTCATGTCTTCCCACACCTGCTACTCAGGGATCTAGGTGGCCATTCCGTTTGGGACTTAAATGTGTCAAAGCTGGTAGGGTCCAGTGATCTTGTTGGAGGGGTCATATTCCCTATTATAGCTTGTGTGGTTTGGGTCAGGCTTTGGACACAGTGTCTCAGAGTCAATAATGGGAGCTAGTGGGGTGGGGGCAGTGTTGCCCATCTTAAAGGGCACTGGTATTGCCAGCCAGCAGACTGCCCAAACTGATGGGCTGAAGTGGGATCAGCACTTGAAGCCCAAAGGTGCTTTCTGGCCTGAGGCCAGCTCATCCTGTTGAACAAAGGAGCAGAGAACCTGAGCTTCGTGTAGTGAAACACAAGAGCTAATAGCAGGTTGGAAAGGTGGCTTCCTGAGTGTCTGGGTATTACAGCATTTTCGTGAACAGCCTTTGATGGGAGGCTGAAGAGTTGGTGTTAATTGTGGTGGCATGCTTTCCTGAAATAGCAAGTAGCCTTTTCTCTGGAGAAACTTTACTTCTCAATTGTGAAATAAATCGTGCCAAATAGCTTCTGCTCCGTCACCTCGGCATTGAGCCCGAGAGGACAAGACAGTAGGTATGGGAGGCCCAGTCACACTGCAGGCATTGTGGAGTCTTGGCTTGCATGGTGATAGAAAGGGGCTTTGCTAGGCTTTGGAGCCTTGTTTTCTTTGGGAAAGGCAGAGCTGCCGTCACCCACTGATTCTCAGTCGGGTCTCGGGAGTGAAGGATGATGGAAGGAGTGCGTCGCACTGACCCATGTGTGTGCCCCACAGAACTCTCCCAACGATCTGCAGATGCTTTCTGATGCGCCTGCTCACCACCTCTTCTGCCTTCTGCCACCCGTGCCTCCCACCCAGAATGCCCTGCCGGAAGTCCTTGCAGTTGTCCAGGTACAGAGCAGAGAGAAGCATGGTGTGGCATTGGTTTGGGCATTCATGTGGACAGGGAAGCTGTTAGGTCCTGACTTGGATCTAGGTGGGTGGGTCAGTTGAGGCAGCTAGGACATGCACTGGAGAAAGCTGACACTCTCAGAAACCTGTTCATGGAGAAAAGGCAGAACTGCTTTTTTTCCCTCTTTATTACAAAAACATTACATTACATGATTCTTGTAAACTTAAAGGCTACATGGAGAAAAAAGTTTAACTCCAGGTGTGTGGGGGGGGGGCGCACGCGTGCAAGTACGTGCATGTACATCTGCTATTTTTTCCTTCCCATAACCTTGGGATTATAGATGTCAAACTTTTCTGCAGTGTGTCAGTATTTGTAATCTACATAATATTTAAAAGCTATGTAGTGTTTTATTACATGATCAGACAGTATTTTTGTCTCACCACTTCCCTGTTATAGACTTGGGCTTTTTGGAATTTGTGCTGCTCCATATAGAGCTGCATGTCTGTATCCTGTCTTGATTGGTGTGTGTTTAAGTGACATATGCTGCTTGACCTCCATGGAGACCCTTTTATGCTCTGGCTTTTGCCTTTGGGTGCCATGTGAGTTAGTAATAACCTTTGACACAGTAATGAAGCCTCTGCTAGTCAGTGTCAGGCTTGAGCCCGGGGTAGAAACAGTGGCTTAGAAAACCGACAAAGGTTGATGCTTGGGGTCTAGGGCTAGCTCATGCCTTCCCTGTCTTGTTTCCCCTAGGTGTGCCTTGAAGGAGAGATTTCTCGACAGTCCATTTTGAATAGCCTATCTCGAGGCAAGAAGGCTTCAGGGGACCTGATTCCATGGACAGTTTCTGAACAGGTGAGGGAGGGGCTGTCCCTGACATGAGCAAGCTGACTGCCAGAGGGTGTTTGTGTTGCTAAGCCACTGGCTTGTATCTCCCACAGTTTCAAGATCCAGACTTTGGAGGCCTTTCTGGTGGACGGGTTGTTCGAATTGCTGTTCATCCGGATTATCAAGGGGTAATACGTCCTCTCTTCTGTCAGACCTTGTGTGTTGCTGTTTGAGGCTCCTGGCAGCTCCTTAGGGCGGTGTACCTATATGCCTGAATAAAAAGGTGGTTACGGCAGGAACATTTTAGGTGTACTTAGCGCTGGAGAATTCAGCTAGAGCTTGGTGTGGGCAGGTGGGCAAGGTTGGTAGTATATAGTCCTTTTCCCATGCTAGGACCCGGGCATGTTGAGCCTTATTGATTGTCTNTAATTGCCTTCTGTCGCTTTGAAAGCCTCATTGAGGAGTCAGCTGTAGAAGCATCCCTTTCTGGCAGTGGCACAGCCAGCCATCCTTAGACTCAGGCTGTAAGTGGGCTGTGATTGGTGGGCTAGTCTGATGTAAGAACTCAGGCACACCAGCATTGAGTTTTATTGATAACTGTTTTCAAAATGCAGTTTGACCAGGTGCAAATGCTTTAGAAGCAAGACAGCAGTGGCTTAGACAGACTGAGAGTGACTCTTCCTCTTCTGTTTTCTTGTGTGTGCTCAAAGATGGGCTATGGCGGCCGAGCCCTGCAACTACTTCAGATGTACTATGAAGGCAGGTTCCCTTGTCTGGAGGAAAAGGTCTTTGAGGCACCACAAGAAATCAACACTGTGAGCAGTGAGGTAAGCCTGTTCTGGCAAAGCTCCAGACCTGGGACTGAGAGGATGGGTCTTTGGGCTCTTAGCCATTTGGGCAGTTAGCCACTTTCTCCACCCTAACCCTGGTAGAGTGTCTCAGCCTAGTCACCAGCATCATCTGGTGCCACAGTAGAAACTCTGGGATGGAGTGTGGCTTGCCAGCCTGTAAGTGTGCTGCCCGGCAAGTTGGAGAAACTGCTGTCCAGTGGCCTCTGTGTTGGCATTAATCCAGGTGACAGAGTTCCACTTGTCTTGTTAAAGCAACCTGCACTAGTGACTTACAGACCTTCACAGAGCTGCATAAGGTGTCCATGGGAGAGCTGCCCTGGGTGAGCTTGTGGGCCTTGAGTTAGCACTGGGCTCAGGTGGATTACTCTCAGAGCTCACAGAGGTGCCAGGTGGCAGACTCAATTTCATGCTGTATTTTCAGAACCCTACCTCTGTCCCTTTTAAAGTGTATGAAGCATTGCTAATACACTTTCCTTGTATTCTAGCATGGGGACTCCGTGATTTCACATGTGCTTAGGTGTGTGGAGTACCGGAGGTGATCACTTTACTCTTGGGGTCCTGTTTGAAAACCATAGCAACACACTAAGAAATCTGTGTTTTGTTGTGTGGTGTACTGGATGGCTTGAGACCTCTACTATCCACTTTTGCTTTGCTAAGGGGATGGTGTTCTCTTCCTAGGCTGTTAGCTTGTTGGAAGAAGTCATCACTCCCCGGAAGGATCTTCCTCCCTTACTCCTCAAGTTGAACGAGAGGCCTGCAGAGCGCCTGGATTACCTGGGGGTTTCCTACGGACTGACCCCCAGGCTTCTCAGGTAAGTGCCTGTCTGTTCTCTGGCACCACCCATGGCAGTGGAGGAGGACATGTCTGTGGGTGGTGTCTCCCTTTGCAGCTAGGGTCTGTGTCGATGCCTGCTGCTTTGTGCTGCTCCTCCTGGCCCTTCTCTCTTAATCTCTGAGCTGCTTCACAGAGAAATTCATGGTGACCCCTCTCTTTCATTTTTTGTAGGTTCTGGAAACGAGCCGGCTTTGTTCCTGTGTATTTGAGACAGACCCCAGTGAGTGAGGCTTAGGGTAGAGGATGGGTTGGGTTTGTATCTGTAGTTGGCACAGAGTGTCGGTTTCTCCTTGGTTGTGCCCTGGGCGGGTGTTCCTGTGCTTTTGCAAGGGGTTACTCTGATGGACAGACAAACAACTACCCTCTTTCAGAAGCAGGTCTTCACAAAATGATTCCTTCATGACATTTGACAGGTCTGGTGCATCCTTGGCTTTGTGCTTCATTATAAAGTGGTAGGGGTACACATGGGCTTGTTTGTCAGATTATAGACTCAGTCTGCAGGCTGGAATTTCCCTGAGTTTGTACAACAGAACTGGGTTCTCTTGGTTTCTGAAGGAGAGAGGTGGACAGCGGGCTATTGGGAAAGTGGGTGAGAACAGCAGTGAGTTCACATCATATATTTAGTGCCTGTGGAGAAGCAGCCAGTACATGGGACAGCTGTGAAGCTTGTTTTCTAACAGGTAGAAATAGCAAGCAGCAGAACACACTGGTGCTTCCCATAGTGGCACGTGCTATGAAGACCTCAAATGCTGGTTATAGCACAGTCGCCTGGACTGCAGCTTAAACCTCAACCAGGTTTCTGGAAGGGACCAGAACTGAAGAAGGTGGTTGGGGCTAGAGACAGATGGAGTCTGGGGAGAATGCCTGAGCAATCTCATTCTACAATGGAAGTTTGAAGCTGTCCGATACACCACACAAGAAAACAAGAGACATTTCTTGGTGTGTTCCTGTGGTTTTCAGGCAAGACCCCAGGAGTCTAGTGCTCACTCTGGCCGGTCGCACACCTAAGCATGTGTGGAATCGGGGTCTTTGATCTGCTTTGTTCACTCCTGTCCCCAGCACTAAATGGCATCTCGATGCAGTATGTACTTGGTGAAGGGATGCACTCTTAGAAGCTCCTGGAATCACATAGAGTAAGAGGTCAGGTGTCCACTGGACTTGCTGGCACTGGTGTTCTGAATGGAGTAGGCCTTTGTACCCAGTTGGAGACAATGGGAGGTGTAGATACAGACATGAATAGACATTCTTTCCAATGGAAGGAGCAGAGAGCAGATAGCTATGGGGATTGGGCACGAGGGAGGACTTGTCAGGTGGAAGATTCTTGATGTGTGTTTGTTCACCACAGAGATTCTTTGCAGGGAGTGCAGGCAGAGAGGGCTGACTGCAGGGGTGCAGGCCTTGGGGAGGCTAGGAGGCTGAAACCCAGGATTTGGAGGATCAGTAGTACCTCATCCCTCACTACAGGAGGGTAACAATGAGTGTGGGTACAGCAACTGAGATAGTGAAGATGTCTGATTGCTTCTGTCATCAAGACCCACAGTGCTGAAGGGGGAAGGGGTATGGCTTTTGGAGAATGCAAGGCTGGTATCCAAGGGTGGTGGCGAATGACCATGTGAAGTCTGAAGTGAGACTGCTGGAGACGTGAGTGCCGGCAGGCGGCTGGAGCAGATGGGTTAGTGCATGTCCAGACAGGGGTAGAAATCGGGCAGTTGCATGCGTGAAGGATGTAAACCAGTAAGCACATAGGCCATAGGGTGTCTTTTATGTCCTTGTGCCTTGAACTGCTTGCTCTGACTTGTCTCTGCCATTTTGTTCTCTCAGTGTTGTGTAGCAGAAAGCCATTAGGTGCTGTCATGCAGTTGTGAGACCTTGTTTATGTAGTAGAGTCCAAAACTGTGGCCTTTCACCATTTCAACACCGAGGGAAGCTTGAAGCATCAGGAATTTTAGGCCTGCCTGGGCTACGTAGCCAGGCTGTCTCTCCCACACAGAAGCCTGTATATGTACACTGGCTGCCACCTTAGAGTCTCTGGGTTTGTTGGGAAGTTTCTGCTGTATAAACACCAAAAATGCACTGACAGGATGCGTATTGAAGCCTCTGTGGCCCTGAGTTCAGAGTCTACCTGCAAGGAGTGGGTGCAGAGTCAGGCCTGACCAGGAGGCTTGCCGGGCCTGCTCCGTTTCCACAGCCTTTTAGGAGGTTGCCTACAGTGGGAACACGAGAAGCGCAGGTGTGAACTGAGGCCACATGGACAGTGTGGGAGCACCAAGCCCTTCTCTGCTCAGTTTTCTTAACCACCAATGGGAAGCTCTGAGAAGGGAGGTATTGGTGCCAAGCAGGAATGTGTGTTCCCTAGAACGACCTGACTGGAGAACACTCATGCATCATGCTGAAGACACTGGCTGATGAGGACGAGGCTGAGCAGGGAGCTTGGCTTGCAGCATTTTGGAAAGGTGAACGCCAGTGGAGTGGAGAGGGGACAGTGAGGTGACAGGCTAGGGCACCTCCACACTGCTAACTGCCTTGTTGTGCCCTGTAGATTTTCGAAGACGGTTCCTGGCCTTGCTTTCTTACCAGTTCAGCTCCTTCTCTCCTGCCCTGTCTCTGAACATCATTCAGAACAGGAATATCGCGAAGCCAGCCCAGCCAGGTGAGCTGTTACCCCAGGAGCTGAGGGGCTTGTCTAGTCCTCAGTCTCTCCATGTTGCCTCCTGTTCCCAAGCCTATCCTCAGGCCAGGCTGTGACTGGATATCAGGTGTAAGAGAAGTTCATACAGTGGTTCGCTATGGAACCTGGGTGAAACCTGAGCTCTGAAGGAGCTAGCTCAGACCCTGGGGCTGTTTCCTCATTTGTGAAATTGCACTAAGAGTATGCCATCAGCCATGTGTGGCCAGTGTGTAGAAGAGCTTTATGCATATAAATCAATTTAGTTGGGTGAAAATTTAAAAAGTTGTAAGAGATCATTTTTTCCCTTTGAACAGTTATATGTGTCTATGTACGTTTTTATGTATGTGAATATCTATGTCTACACACACGTTCCTATGTTTGTTTTTATTTACCTCTTGCTGGTTGTATTTTGATGGGAAAATCTGGGTTCTTTGAGCTGGGCAGAGCATGCACTTCCCTAAGCTGAATCTGAAGGAAGAATGACAAGTGAGGAAGGCTGGAGGTGTGTCCTTGTAATGCTAGGACATGAGGGGCCTTTCTTTGACCCAGCATATTGGTGGCTTCTACACTGCCAGCTCAGGATTGTACTGATGGCAAGATATTTCAACAAATTATTTTTAGAGATTTCTGTGTAGACTATTTTGTCTGCATGTGTGCCTGGTGCCTGTGGAGGTCAGAAGAGGGCATAGGAGTTATGGGTGGTTGCAGACTACCATGTAGGTTCTGGGAACTGGGTCCTGTGCAAGAGCAACACGTGTGTACTCTTAATCACTGAGCCACCGTCCAGCCCCTTCCTGGATGGCTCTGTGTGCTGGGTACTACCCTGTGAGAGCTGCAGACTGCCCTGACTCATGTGGCTCTTGTTACATGTGCAGCCCTAGGCCGGGAGCATTTGGAGGCACTTTTTCTCCCCTATGACCTGAAGCGGCTGGAGATGTACTCTCGGAACATGGTTGATTATCATCTCATCATGGACCTTATCCCAGCCATTTCCCGCTTGTACTTCCTAAACCAGCTAGGGGACCTGGCCCTGTCTGCTGCCCAGTCGGTAAGTCACCTGGGACTCCATGGGGGAGAAGGGAGGACGGTGGAATTGTTGATGCTGAGCCTTTAGTTGAGTGCTTAGAGGTAGCTTTGTGCCTTTAGCACTGGCAGAGCTGATGGGTGGTCCATTCTCACCCTGCAGGCTGAGGTGAGTGAGTAATGGAGCTGTAGTTAGCAAGCAGACTTGCTGCAGTTGGAGCCCACACTCCCCACCCCAGTTGTTGCCTTAGCAGAAGCCCAGGCTACCCTGGACTTAGGATGCAGTTGTGAAGTGTGTTTGTCAGGACAGTATGAGCTAGGGTGCATTTCAGGAAGGCGTGTTTCTTGGTGCCTTAGTAACAGGATGAAAGAGAAGAGACCAAATAAACACTACTGCTCTCTGATTCCTGCCAGATAGCTTCATCAAAAAGACAATTCCATTCTCAGGGCTATTTTAACGGGAAAGGCCTCTCTTCAAAGCCACTCCAGTTGATTCTCCTTTCTCCAGGCTCTTCTCTTGGGAATTGGCCTGCAGCACAAGTCTGTGGATCAGCTGGAAAAGGAGATCGAGCTACCCTCAGGCCAGTTGATGGGGCTTTTCAACCGGATCATCCGCAAAGTTGTGAAGGTAACCTTGGTCCAGGAGCAGGGTTTTAGTCTCTTTCCACTAACACAACATGTCCACTCTTTGTTTTTGACGAGTACTAAAACTTAGATGTATTTGCT
>LZPO01017528.1:9812-22057 GCA_001675575.1 Neotoma lepida | reverse complement strand
CACACACACACACACACACACACACACACACACAGAGTGTCTGTGAAGGGCTGGATTCCTTCCTAGGGATACTACTGCTAGAATTTGGTATATCCGCAGCCTGTTTCTATGCTCGTGGTGTGAGCATCTGTTTTCCTACGGTCTGGAGCATTGCTTTGAATGCTTTTCTTTGAGATACTAAATGCCTTGGTGAGGAGTGAGTGACTGACTCCTGCTGCTCCTGCATCTTTTCTTTCTTCATGTTGTCTTTGTAGCTGTTTAATGATGTTCAGGAAAAGGCCATTGAGGAACAGATGGTGGCAGTGAAGGATGTGGTCATGGAGCCCACAATGAAGACTCTGAGTGATGACCTGGTACGTCCCAGCTGAAGGCTTTAGGAGTCCCTGTGTTCCCTGTGGCTACAAATATAGCCATATTAGCCTGCAAATGTAGAATGTCCTCCTCCACTGCTTCAGAACTGTCCTGCAGGCTAGAGGTGCTGGTGCATGCCTGGCATCCCTGTACTCTGATGCTGAGAGGCAGGAGAATTGTTCCAGATCAAAGCCAGCTTGAGCTGCTGTTCAGAGAATTTCTGGTCAGCCTGGGATACAGAACAAGACTTCCTCAAAAGAAACAACTAAAAAAGCTGGTCCTTTGCACTAGTTTAGCTATGTGGCATTCTGTAGGTCTAAGCCAGTGTGGCTGTCACTTTGTGCCTCCTACTGAGTGAGTGTAGGACTTGAGCGGTATTGGTGCAAACATNGATTACCCTTTCAGTTACTTTTCCAAGTGCACACCTATGGGTGTGCATACTGTGAAACTGTAGTAGCTGCATGTAGTGTTCTGAGGAGACCTCAGAGGGAAGTGTTCTTTCCTCCTGGTCACACCCTGCTTTTCCCCTTCTCCTAGGCCACGTAAACTCCTTGTCTCTGACCCCTGTTCTCTGTCTGTGGACCACAGGATGAAGCAGCAAAGGAATTCCAGGAGAAACACAAGAAAGAAGTGGGGAAGCTGAAGGACATGGACTTCTCTCAGTAAGGCCCCTCCCGATCTCAGGAAACCAAGAGTTCTTCCCTGGCCTCCATAGCCTTTAGAGTCTGCTGTAGGTGTCTCCTACCCCAGGCCCCACATGCTCAGAAACTGTTTCAGGAGCACCGAAGTGGAGACCTTGCAGTCTGTCTAGTTCCCTGGACCCCAGAGTTGTGCTTTCTTGGTCACTTGGGTTGGTGTTGCTCCTCAGGCCCCTCCAGGAAGGGGATGTTGAACAGAACATCTACCTTGAGTAGTCCCTTCAACAGATTGGGCTTCTGCCTGTGAATTTTTGAAAATTGTTTGAAGGATTCCCTGCTCAAGCACCCTGTGTACAGGGTCTCACCGTCCTCTTTTGATGGTACTTGAGATGTTTCCTCTCCACCCACCCAAGGGCTGACAGAGCTGACAGGCCTGGCACTTCAGGCCTTGCCCCATAGCTCAAGGCCAGGAGCGACTCAGCTTGTCTGCAACCAGATCATTGGTGATGCTGCTGATTGGCAGATGGAGGCAGCAGGAGGCATTTCAGGGTATCAAACTAGTTTATGCTTGATGTGCCAGGACTGCTTTATCTGAGAGAAGTAAGATGTTACAGGGTAGGGAAGTGGAGGCTGGGCAGGGCAGGGGCTGTGGTCGAGTGAGGACAGCGATGGCGGGGCAGTGGTAAAAGGTAGCTGTGGCAAGACTGCTTTTTCCCTGGCCCTGGTAGTTACACCACCCCGCCACACACACACACACACACACACACACACACTTTGATGTGACTCTTGTGTCTGGTGAGGTTACACCTTGGGCCTGGTCATGTGTCTGTCCCCTTCAGTGTCCACTCCATTGTGGCTCTTCTTGTGTCTTCTGGTAGGAAGTGGCTGGTGTGGGCATCTTGTCACTTCATATTTTCTCCTAAGCAGTCTCTATTGTGACGGGCTTTGTTATTNCCTCTCTTCACAGATATGTAATCCGTGGGGACGATGAAGAGTGGAACGAAGTTTTGAGCAGAGCTGGGCAGAACGCCTCCATCGTTAGTGTGAAAAGGTAGGGCCGGTGATGTCCCACACACATCCAGGAGGCTTTGTAGCTTTTCCTGGGAAGCAGGAGGTGAGGGCAAATGCTGAGTGTTTGGGAAGGTTGTGTGAGTGATGAATTCCAAAAAGTCAGGATTGCCACACCATCTCCGTAAATCACTCCAGCAGTTTGAAGGGTCCAGTGCTGGTGGCAGCCAGATCCTCCAGGGCCTGTGGGCCTGCNGTCAGCCTGACCTCTGGTTTGAACAGTGTGACAAATGTATTAGGCTCCTCATGCNCTAGCTCTGCAGTGGCTTGACTGTCACAAAAGTCCTGAGAATAAGCCTACTGTGGAGGATCCTGGCTCTGAGCTCTGCAGAGTGAGCCTGTCCCTCAGCTCCCACTGAGATTGCTGGTGAGGGCCTCATGAGTTATGCCAGCCCATGTGGTCCATGGACTCAGGACCTAGAATGAAGGTAGTCAGGTGAAGTACTCAGTCTGTCCTTGGACGTTCTTTGAGGTCTGCTTCCCTCTTTTTTTTAAAAAAAGAATTTTATGAGTGTTTTGCCTGCATGTATATATGTATGTGTGTGTGTACCATATACGTGTCTGGTGCTTGTGGAGGCAAGAAAAGGGCATTAGGTCCCTGGAGCTGGAGTTAACAGTAGTTGTGAGCTACTGTGTGGGCACTGGGAGCTGAACCCTGATCTTTTGCAAAAGCAGTACTCTGAGGCGGGCATGGTGGTGCACATCTTTAATCTCAGCATTCAGGAGGCAGAGGCAAGCAAGCAGATCTTTGTGAGTTCAAGGCCAGTCAGAGCTAGATAGAAAGAAAGATAGATAGAAAGATCCTGAAGACCCTGGCTCCGGGGAAAAAAAAAGCAGTAGTTGCTCACTCTCAACTATTGAGCCATCTCTCCAGCCCCCTACCTATCTTAGTAATTTCTCCATGAGGTACTTGATGTATGTAATGTTATAGACTCTGGATGCTCTGTCCTCATAGGGAGTCTGTTCCCAGGGCAAATGCCATTCAGAGAATCTCATCTCCAAGGGCTTCTCACTGGAAGGTTACCCTGTCATGAGGCAGTGACTCCCAAGTCACTACTACTTGTGCTATCCATTTAGGAAAAATCAGCTAACGACAGTGCCTCAGGAAGGACACCAGCTTTCCTTGAAGATCCCGTGTCTGTGCTAAGAACTGCCTTTAGGGTCCCTGGGGTGATGTCTGGGGTCTATGTGGTGGGAATGGTCTCTGTCATGGAACTTAGATATTTGAGATCTTGTGACAGGAGGCCATTTAGTGCTCTGAGGAGAACTCTGCAGATGCTACTCTGCAGATGCTGCCCTTAGTCAGTGTGGACCTTGTGATGTGGGCCCAGCTCTGCNTGAACCCTGCTATCCCTGGAGGTTTGCAGGGAACGTGTCTGGGTGTCAAGTTTGTGGGGCAAGGGTCATTTTTTAGACAGCAGCCTCTGGTATTGCAGATCTGTGCTGTTAATGCTTTCTGTTTCTGTCTTTGGTGGCATGACTTTTCTTCCTCCAGTGACAAGAAAAGGAAGTTGGAAACAAAACAAGAACCCAAACAGAACAAGAAGTTGAAGAAGAGAGAGATGAACAGCAGAAAGGATTCGAAGCTGAAGCGGAAGAAGTAGCGAGGCTCGAGGAGATGCCGGACTTGAGCTGTGTTCGGCTGGGCAGCCTCGTGGACAGTGACAGTACTCATCTTCAGCAGAGGCAGCCTGTTACTCCCTCTGTGTCCTCCGTGGCTGAAGACTCCCAGTCTGCTCAGAACTTGGTGGGTAGGGAAAGCTCTGGCATTGCCAGGGGGTTGTCACTCTACCCCAGGGCCACGGTTTCACTTTGGGCCAGGTTTTCTTTCAGGCTCTTCCCACTTACGGGAAGCTGCACTGTTTCCTGGCCTTCCGGACCTTCCAGTACGCAGCTTCTTCGTGGAGTGCTCTGTCTCACTGCAGACTTGTCCTAGCACCCTGAGGCCCAGGTCAGCAGAACTTCTTCTGTCCCTTCTCTTCCATTCCTGGCTGCAATACATCTGCTGTCCTGTGTCCTAGGAAAGCCTGAGCCCTTAGGTAGGCTGCAACGTCTGAGTGCCTAAATGCCGTTTGGTTGCCTCTTCATTTGGAGAGACGATCAAGAAAGACTCTTGCTAGCAGAAGTGAGGGGGGAGGGATAGGGTATCTATTTTTAATAAATGACACCATAGACCATTTGCCTGTGGTGCTTATAAAATCCACATCTGTGAAAGTTGCATGTTTCCCTGTTTCTTCTGGTGAGTTTTGGCTACCAGGTCAGAAGTGGAGGCCTAGATATCAAGGCCATGGGTGTGCTGTGTAGCTAGAATTCCAGCCTAGCACCTGTGAGAGATGTTCATCCTGTTCATTAGAGACCGAAATGACCTGGTGGCTTCACACAGACCCAGACCCCCATGTTTAATGGTGTCTGTACCATTTGTTCAGCACTAGTTGGCAGAAGTCTAATAGACAAGGAAGGAAAGAAGCTTCTGGACCAACAGGTAATGAGCATGTGGCTCTGTGGGAGAGGCTCTGTGCCCACCTGAGGGCTGNACACCTTCCACTGTCTGTAGGGGAGCTTGCTGAGGAGCCAGGAAAGGGATCTTTTTCACCGTGTTCTTGGGTAGTCTCCCAAGCCTGCTGTTCAGGGAAGATTTGAGAGCATGGCCAGAAACCAGAATGCAGGTACTAGCTGAGAAGAGTTGCACCCCAACTCCTAAAACTGTCCACTGGCTCTGTACAGGCTGCAAGGCCAAGGGTTGTAAGGCCAGATCCATGTGAACTTGGCCATAGCTCTACCCTGAGCCTCTTGGCTCAGATCTTGGTCACTGTGTGGTTCAGATGTCNCCAGTTTCAACGTGGAACAGTTAAGAGGTAATGTGGTTAGGAGGGCTTTAGTGGATTAACTTGAGAGTAGGCCTATTAGAAAAGCCTGCTATGCCTTGGATGAGCCTTCTTCACACAAGGGGAAGCCACCCTTTTTACAGAGTCACCACCAACGAGGCCCTCATCAGATTCTGCCTCTCAGTCTTGGACTTGGCAGCTTCCAGAATTCATTCATTCTCTTTGTCTGTCTCTGTTTCTCTCTGTCTCTCTCTCTCTGGTCTTTTAGACAGGGTTTCTCTATATAGCCCTGGCTGTCCTGGAACTCGCTCTGTAAACTAGGCTGGCTTCCAAATCAAGAGACCCACCTGCCCAAAGTTAATTTGCTTCATAAACTATTCAGCCCTGGATATTCTGTTACAACAAAATGACACTTCACCTTGCTCCAGGTCCAAGTGGGTCACAATTGAGTGGTAGTGATGGCACTCACATGCCAGCTATGAGGAGCAGTGGGTTGCAGGGTGGGGGGCGGGGTTTGCTTAGAACAGTGTTCAGCTCCTAACAACAGTGGACCCAGTCTGGGTTCTGGTTGTTCCTCAGGAGCTACTCTGAGGTGATGGAATGACTGGCCATATTCTAAAGTAGCCTGAGCTAACCAGACATGTGTGTGGGCAGCACAGTCTGTGCCTTGCAGCTGGAGGTGCCCAACTCTAGGTAATAATTGTCTTGGGCAAGGTGCTTCTCAGCTTGACCAGGATGGCTTCTCAGGACACAAAAGGAAGCAATTGCCCCNAACTGCTGTGTGCAGTCAAGGTCCTTCTCAAAGCCTGTGTCCTAAGCAAGTCTCAGCATTTTGTCTCCTCCAAACCTGAAAGGGCATGCCTCCTTCAGACCTCACCATCTGGCTCCCAACAGAAAAACATCTGTAAAGCTCTCTTCTCTCAGGAGATGTCACTTTCGAAGTGAAGTCAGATGGCCCAGCTCTGCATGTGTCACCAGGATGGGAAAGGGGCTGACAATATTTGAATAAAGAGAGGGCTCCTTCATTGTCTCCCCACCCCTAAGCTATGAGAGGCTGATTCCAGCCTGTTGTACTGTTTCCACTGCTCATCTGGTCCTGGCAATCCCAGAAGATGCTGGAATGACCAAGAGACACAAAGGAGTGTGTATACTTGTGCTGAGGCTAGGAGAAGGGGGCAGGTAAATGACAGTCACCCTGGGAAAATGTAGGCTCATCTAAAGCCATTACAACCTAGCAGCTTGTGTGGGCCTGGAGAAAGGGTTTGGTTCTGAGTGAGTGATTTCAAGCTACAGGGAAAGGGGTTGCCTTGGATTCTGTAAACAACTGCTTAATCCCAGGGATTGTGCAAAGGGAACTTTCTGGTTTGCCAGCCCTTCATCTGCACAGGGGACTCCTAAGAAGAAAGGAANCCAGCTTAGTGGAGAGAGGCTGGAGGCTAGGAAAGCCTAGAGTCTTAGTGTTTGCCTTGGTGGCCTAGGATTGTCCCTGGTGGCTTCTGTGTTGGTAGAGCAGTCTCAGATAACTGCTGCACAGATACTGCCTTGTCTGCTGTCNCTGGGTACATTGCTGATACACTGGTGACCCAAGGACTTTGCTNCTTCCTAAATGTTTAGCTGCTAGTGGCAAGAGGCTGGCAGAGGAGTGGCTCCCATGATCTTGAGGAGCTGCCCTGGGGTAAGTGATCGCATACTCCTGTTGCCGTTAGTTTTAGGTCCTACAAAAATGTNTGTGTGCATGTGGGTAAACAGACCTGTGTGTAATCTGTCACTCTTCACTTTATTCCCTTGAGAGTGGGTCTCTTACTGAACCTGGAGATAGGCTGGCAGCCAGCAAGCCACAGTGATCCTATCTCTGGCCCCCACAGTACTGACTGGGGTTACCGGGGTGCACATGGCTACACCCAGCTTTTTACATAGGTGCTAAGATCTGAGCCTGGACCCTTATGCTTCCACAGCAAGTGTCCCATTGAGCTAGTTCCAGCCCCAATATTTTTAAAATGATTAAATATTCATTTTTAAATGATTAAATATTAAAGGCACATTTAAAAGTGTGCCTATTATATATAAGCCTAGAGGGCTGACCCCTCATTTAATCCTCCGAACAGCTCTGCAGAAGAACTGATTGGATCCAGATTGTAAGCACACCCACCTTTTCAGCCAGGAACAGCTCTGCTGTAGGTGGAATGGTCAGACACAAACCCTCTTAAGGAAGGACACTCCAGACCTTCACAGGGTGGTACTGAGGATGGATGGCATCTCCTTCCTGTGGCCCCCAGAGGGCACTGTGGTGCATATGTACAAGACACCCTCACTGCTGAGTCCCAGACTGAGACTCAAGCCATTCTGCCTGGCCTCTACCTCAGTAGAGCTAGGAAATGTGCCTTTCCTGGGACTAGTTCCTGGAGTTTCTGTCTTCTTCCAACTAGAGTTCCAGGATGCTACTAAACTTAGGTAGTCCCTTGGGTTCAGTTCCCAGTGATCTTAACAAGAAGTGGGGGTGGACTGTTTAGCAAAGAGTCCTAGCCCAGGCTGGCTTTGAACTCCTGATCCTGCCTACCAGGTGCTTCTCATCAGACCATGCAGTGTGGAGCTGGGACAGGTTTGCAAGCACTTAAGTAGCTTCCTCATCTCATCCTCTTTATGGAGGGGCCTGGACCATAAGGTCAGAGAAAGCCATAGATGGGTCTCCCCAGTGTGAGTCCTGCTCTAGCCCAATGGCACATACAAATTTTCATTTGCCTCATTCCCAGGTGAAGAAATTGACCCATTTAAGGACAGTCAGATTGAGCCCTCAATCTGGGCAGGTGAGTGGATGGCTGTATGACAGCTGTTGTAGGGTCTTTCTGCCCAGTAGCACAGACTCAGCTCTGGGTTCCCCCATGGTCCAATGGGACTCCTCTCCAGCTCTCAACTTTAGGCAATCTTCTTTTACCAGGAGCAGATGTCAAGGTCATTGTTAATGAGTGTTTATTGTTGATAAAACCATAGTACATTTACAGTAAGTGANAACATTAAAGTATAGTTACAGTATCATACAATATTACAGCAATAAAATACCACTCATTCTTTTGTACATCCAGCACAAGCAGCGAGTTGAAAATATTTTCCAGAATTGCAAGCCCCAGGGGCTTCTGATGAATAAATAGTTTCTAAGGTAGCTGTTCTTGATGCTGTCCCAACGTCTGTCCACAAACAGGCCAGAGCATGGGAAGCCAAGACTGAGGGCAGGAGGGAAGGGGACACCCCTTCTCTTCCACCAAGGCCCTGTCCTTCATGCCCAAGAGTCACAGATCCAGTGAGAAGTGTGCTCTTGCACTCCAGTCCTGAGTGAAAGGAGCCTTACACTTGAGAGGCCACGAAAGCACCGCTGCCTGAGTCTCCAGACACGAGAACTAGGCGGAGGTTCTAGAGCCTTCCTCTCTACTTTGGCTGCTAGCTGTAGCAGCAAGAGCTGAGGTCCCGTGTTCCTGTACTGTACCCCTTCACACCCTCAACTCAGAAGGTCTGAGCTCAGACTCCCAAGTTAGTAGTCTTGCAGGGAGGGCCACTAGAGGCCCAGTCTTCACAGACAGGCCACCAGCCCTTTCAAAGGCACAGCTTGGGGGACGGGATTTGGAAAGCCTTTTCTCTGTGGCATTTAGGAAAACATACCAGCTATTGCATTTAGTGGCCCAGGGCTCAGGATACATTCTCCACATTCATAAGAATGCCCATGCTCCTCAGCCCCAGCCAGGTAGATGGGTAGAGCTGGAGCTTGCTGCTGAGCCACTGGAGGAGAGAGGACACAGGGTAGCCCTCAAGGTGCAAACGATGTCANACCTCCTTGCCAGTTACTGGTTAAGCAACAGTGAAGTGGGCTTACTGCCCACCTGAGGATGAATCACCACCACAGAGGGTTATCTGAGGGAAGAGCAGGATGGACCCCCATGAGCCTAGCTCCAAAGGGCCTATAGGCCTTCCTCTGCTGAGGGTGTCACTGGTGGCTGTGTTCCTGGCCTTAGCAGACCTTTGTACACCCACCGATAGCAGTCACCCTCCACCCTGCCTCACACCCTGGAGGTGACATAGACAGAATGCACTCGCTCAGCCAGGGTGCTCTGCAGGTCCTGCAGTGGGTCCAGGCCCTGGACTTTGCTGCTTCGGCCATAGATGAGCTGTCGGAAGGCATCCTGCTCCAGTAGGGCCTTCATGTGCTTGAGGAAGAAGCCCTCACAGAATAGGGCCAGCTCTGGGGCGTTGTGGATCTGTGGATAGGGAGAGAAATGAGGCCTATGGTCTTTGTATACCACCCCCAACCAGCCTTAACCTAGGGAGATGTCCCTGTCTGCCTCTGGAAGCCACCTTCCCTTCTGTGAGTATCTTCTGGGAGGGCCTGGTTTAAGTCTCAGTTGCATCACCAAGAACATTAGTGAGTCCCTGGCCCCTATCCTTTTCCTTATCTGTGGCATGGATGACATCTTTATTGAATAGCTCCTTTCCTAGGGGGAGTGACAGTGCACTGCCCAGCACAAGGCCACAGGAGTGTCATGGGCAATGCTCCCAAGCTTTGCTAATTCAGCAGGTACCAAGCACTGGCTTTGAGTGTGGCTCTGAGCATGGGTGGTGAGGTCCCTCTCAGGCATTTTTGGAGTGACTATTCTGGGACAGGGAGGATAAAACCCAAGGAATCAATGAGACAAGCCAGGCGATTGCAGATGGACAAGAAAGGCTTNCTGAGGCCTAGGGACACCATCTGATGAAGACATGGCTGGCTAGTCTTGGAAAGTGCTCTACAGGAAGAGGGAAGGATTGTCACAGGAGCCCTGGGGCAGGAACAGGCTGGCAAGGGAAATGAAGGTGAGATCTTGGGAGTCTTGTCAAGCTTGCCATGGTCTGGCTTCTATTAGTTTGCAAGCAGCCGACACCCTTGGGTGGGCTTAAGTCAGGGCTGGATGGTTTCATACTTTTGAAAGAAGCATGAGGTTTGCATGGGAAGACAGGATGTGGAGAAGCCAGGAGGATGCTACTGCCCCAGACAGAAANGAGGGCAGCAGAGTGGGAAGTGAAGATGGCTGATGTGCTTCCGAGGACGTGGCCAGATGTAAACATGGTTCTAAATCAACTGACTTTCTGATTTGGGGCCTAAGCCAATGTCACTGCCACCAGTGACCAGAAACTCCAGCTGGAGCTTTAAGATCCCTCTGTCCCTCCTCTGACATGTGGTCTGGTCACATGCATTTCCCTGCAGTGTGGTGGGAAGTGGCTGGGCATCCCCAGCCCTTACCTTGGCGTATTTGTAGGTGTTGACTGCACTCTCCACGCTGAGGGTCTGGGAGCACAGGATCTCACAGTGTCTCTGCAGGGCATCCAGCTGGAACAGGTTGGCAGCTGACAGCAGCTAGGCAGCGAGGAAAAGCAGGCCCCTTAGAAATGAAGGCTTCCTCCTAAGCCCCAGGACCCAGCCCTCCTGCCAGACTAGTCTGAGGAGAAGAGATAGCAGCCTTGAAATGGTTCTACTCTAGGCCATCTTGATAGTAGCTGGGATGTGAGAGGTATAGGATGGGTAACAGATGTGGGCTGAGATTTCTGACCTCAAAAGAGCTCTTGGGCTACAAGTTAGGTAGGGTTTTTACCTACATGAGCCTGAGCTATGTACTTTAGCCACTGGTGAGCAGGAGCCCAGCCATTGTCTGTTCCTGGGCTTGAGGGTGTGCCCAATTTCTGGTCCCTAGAGTAAGTGCCCTTACTTCAGGTAATAGGTCCCCATCGAGATNAGGGCTGAGAGCTGAAGGTCTTGAGGATTCTGGGCTGNATACCCTGCTCTTACCTGTAGGATGTCAGCAGTGGGGATCTCCATGGACTCCGTTCCTCCATAGTAAAGGTACTGCATCAGCATCTGCAGTAGAAGCAGACCTGTGTGAAGGCCACCTGTGGGCTGCCCAGGTGTCCTGCCAACTCTGAGACTCTCTGCCTTCCTGCCATGACAACGAGCTTTCCCCTATCAAAGCCCTATAGCCCAGGAGGGAAGGTGACTTGTCTCAAGTCACTCTGGGTTCTGATCCCACAGTAGGGTTTTCCCACCCCTTCCACCTCACCCATTGCTTCTTTTGTACAAAATTTACCTATGAACCAGGTGTGCTGGTACATGCCTATAATCTCAGCATTCAAGAAGCTTAGATGGGAGGATTGCTCAAGTTTGAGGCCCACCCTAGACCACACATCACCAGGCCACTCTGGGACACCCCATCTCAAAGCAAAATAAAAGTATAAAAAGCATTCTATATATGACCAGGCATGTTGGTACAGGTCTGTAATCCAACACTGAAGGAGGATGGCAAGTTCAAGGCTAGTCTGGTCTACATAGTGAGACTCTGTCTCAAATGCCAAACAAGCCTATGTGGAGCTGAGGGTATACCAGGGACAACTGTCCAAGCAGGCCACATGCAGATACCTTGGCAGATCACTTTGCAGCCTCACTGAGACCTGCCTGGGGCTCTCAGGAAGTGGGTGCTGGGATTCCATGGGCAAGCCCAGGAGTGGGCAGCTATATTGAGTTCTGAGGTTTATATCACAAATACTGCCATTACACTGGAACCTGGTGAGGTTCCCAGTTGGAAAAAGGAAAACAATTCTCTCTGGTTGGCTGAAGAAACAGTCCCAGCAAGGCGCTGGCAGGCGTGTGAGTAAACAAGGCTCCAGCGGGCACAGTCAGACTCTGTTAGGACCGGCCCTCAGGCTGGAGAGGCACCAGAGGGTCTAGGAGAAAGCCTGACAGCATGCAGGCAGCTCAGCCAGGTACTGGCAGGCTCCCATCGGGAAGCCAGGCTCCCACGACTTCTGCAGCCCCAGCTGGAGCCTGTACAGCCACCACACAGTAGCTCAGTAGTGTCTGTCCGCTGAGTGCTGTGTGTCTCCTCAGTCACCAGGACAAAGTCTCAAACCTGGAATACGCTCACTCAGTTGGGACAGAGGTGGGTCAGCTCTTATGGGATGTAGCTCAGCCATAGAGTGCTTATCTAGCAAGCAGAAGGCTCTAGGTTTCATCTCCAGTACTACAAAAAGAAACATCTCAATTTCTTCTACTACTGAAAATGTTGGAGTGCATACATTAAAGCACTTTTGATATGCTGGAGTATATAATTAAAGTTAGATGGACCCTTATCCATGGGATAAGGCGGGTAGGTGTCCTGGGCCAGATCCGAATAACCGGCTCACAGTGGGTGAGAAGCTGAGGGTTAACATTTCCAAGGCCCGTGTGTGCCACCTTGTTAGGCCTACTGTCCCCATTTACCCTCATCAGGAGCTACAAGCCTGTCCTGGCACAGGTGCCCTTCAGTGGTCCCAGGACCAAGCCCACACTCATCTCCCTACCTTTCTACCAATC
>LZPO01017527.1:121352-138772 GCA_001675575.1 Neotoma lepida | reverse complement strand
CTACTCGCAACCTTGATCAGAGAAGCTGCTTTTTACAACAGACAGCAGCCAATGGAGAGATGCATGACTGTGAAAGTACTGAGAACAAGAGACTGAGTGCTCAGCCATAAGTGAAACACAACCCCCAGAAAGGGAACATTGAGGAAGAGGAAGCAGACTTTAAGAGCCTGAGGATGGGGAGGAGTGCCGTGAAAGACTGTCATCTGGATATGAATGACATGGTCATTGCACTTATGAATGCACGCACCAGTTTTGGTTATCTGCACAAGACCTACTCAAGATCAAGCCAACTACAATCCCTGCATAGATGAGAGAGATGATCTCCAGGAACCACCCCTTATTGAGGGGCTATTGGCTGCTAGGGTAGGGAAAATCATTCTTCTTTAGGGTGTGGCCACTGGTAGGTTTTACATACCCCAGTAGATAGCCACACACACACACACACACACACACACACACACACACACACACACACACACACACACACACGTAACACTAACTGAACTTAGTAGATCATTCAAAAAGAAACCATGAAGTTAGGATGAGAATGTGTTAAGGGAGATACAGGCATAGTTGGAGGGTAGAAATGGGTCTACATATGATCATATTTCATTGTATACATGTCTGAAGTTCTCAAAGAATATCTGTGCTCTTGGCACATGCAGATAGGTACACTGTAGATAATTCTTCATTGACCAGATAAATGGGTCTGGAATCAGAAGCCTGTTGGGGTGTGCATTTTTTATCAGGGCTTTGGGCAAGCACATTGGCCCTGGGAGATACAGGTTTTTATAAAACTGGGTCTTGAGACTCTCATGGGTTTGAAAACTGGGGTCAGAAAAATAGTGCCTCACCTTAGTGTGTGTTGGGTATCTTTGAGGGTGTCTATAGGGATAGGTGGGCCCTTGCCACTATGCTCCTTGAAATTAGTGTCCTCAAGTCACCTTGGGGAACAACATCTGACATGGTAATGGTGGAAGTTGTACATCCAATGTTGACAGACATTCAACTGATGAGGAGCTGTAACAGTCCAGTGTTCAATAATGGGCAGGGTGTGTGCATGTTCACATGCTAGCTACAAAGGACACAGGCTGCAGGGATACAGGAGAGTAAGAGAGACTCAGTTGTGTAAAACACTGTTTTTATTTGACTAGTGTCTTTGGGGAAGCATCAGGAGATAGAAGGAGAAACAGTCTTGGGTGAGGAGACTGGGAGTAGAGGTCACTGACCAGCTAGTATGAAATCATTTCAGGGTGTTAACAGCTGCCCTGGTGATGCTTCCCAGGATACAACAGCTGTTGATGGTCCCCTTAAAGGGCAAGCACAAATGTGAACCTTCTCTCTCTCTCTCTCTCTCTCTCTCTCTCTCTCTCTCTCTCTGTGTGTGTATGTGTAGAAATGATACTTTTGTAGGCAAGAAGCTTTTGAGAAGAACTTTGCCTTTGTGATTGAACTTTAGTATAATGAGGGGTGGAGAGGAGGAGGGATTTCAGACTGGGGAAGGAGTGAGCAGAGCAGTGAGGGAGGTGTGAATGCAACTGTTGAAGGAGGCAAGCCTAGGATACCCAGGACTGCTGGGAGAAGAGGAAGGAGAGACAGCCAAAGCCAGGCCGTGAGCAGCTTTGAAAGCCAAAAAGCAAGCCTTGTTTTCTTGTCCGTGATGCCTCAGGCAGCCTGCTAGCCTAACCTTATTGCTGGGGCAGGCTTCAGGGTGGCCCCTGCTGGGACAACCAGTGGTGCCATCTTCACCAAGTCTGAAGCTGTCACCTGGAGATGAGAGCAGGCTTCCCCTNAATTAAGAATGTCATAGCAGCTCCCTGGCTCATGGTGACTGATGCTGTCCATCCGGCTGCCACGTGCCTACATGGTACATCATCTCCTAATTAACACATCTTGTCAGGTCCAGCGGCCAGCTTCAGTAAACATGCTCTGAGCAGCTGTCACTGGGACTCTGCATGGGACCTGCTGCCTCATTAGTGCAGAGAATGGCGGTGGCACCAGCAGCAGGGGGCAAAGCAGAAATGCTCTTGATGGGGGTATTGGTAGGGTAAGAGGGATGTCAGATGCTGAGAAAGAACTGAGGGTCCAGTAGAGGGTTTGACTTCAAGCACCATAAACCTTTCTCCTTGAAGATAGGGTGGATGGCAGTGTGGTTAGGAAAATACCCTGGATCCAGANGCCAGTTCTCATTCTGTCTCTTTCACCACCCAGGAGGCTCAGACTGCTCCAGTGAAAAACGGGAGTTGTCTCTACTCACCCTACCTGGGAGCTCTGTGGAGTGGGTCTTACGGGACAACAGCTCATGCTATTCTGAGGAGCAACCCACCTAAAATGGCATCCCATGGGGATACAAGGAGAAATCTCGAGCTTGGCTCTACTATGTTGCTTGGGACACACCTCATTCAGGCTTCCACACTTTCCTACCGGTTCCCTACTTGTGGTGTCTGTCCTCTATCTGATCAAGGGCTGGCTTTCTACCCTCTTACATTGGTCCAACTCCTTCCCCCTGGGAGGCCCAGCCATCCTCACTAAAAAAGGAATGTGACAACATCCCAGAGAGAAATGCCTGTCCTCAATCATCACCCAAACAGCCCTGCTCTCCTCACCAGGACTGGCCGGGCAGTGACTGAGGAAATATATGCCTTAGCTTGTTATCTCCTGGATCTTGAGCTCTACATGTCTACTCTCTGCATTCATGAGAGTATACAGTAGGCAGCTGATCAGTGTACAGTATACATGAGCATATACAGTAGGCAGTCTGTATATTCCCTTCTCACAGCTGCACTAGAGTGGTGAGCTCAGTTTCCCTCACCAGTTTGTTCCTCATCAGCTCCACTATAGGTCTTCTTCTAGGGCCTGACCCTGATCTTTCTTTGGGCAGGGCTTTTAGCAAAGACACAAAATTGTCATTCTTTCTACCTGCATGCAGGGTGACTTCTATCTTTCCCCATCTTCCCTATGTGTGTTGGATTTGCTATGTCTGTCTAGTGCAGTCTGCTGCCTGGAGCTGGTACCTGCTCTCTGCTGCCTTCTCCATCACACGGTCCCTGTGCAGGGTCGGTCCTGGGTGAAGTCTGAGCAACTGAGGGTGCTGTGGAAGCATCTGGCAGCAGCAGGGAGGCCGACTTTTCCAGCCCCTCAGCAGCACCAAACCCACACAATTTGTAAATCTTCGATAATGAGCATTTAAAGGGCACATCCTAATGAAGGGATTCGGGACTGACTGGCCAGGAAATGCAGGCTGAAGATTTTAATTACAATGCTTCTGTGTTTTCAGTTTTCCTGTTCCCTCTTCTTTGCCTACTCCCCTCCACCCGCTCTGTGATGCACGTCTTACTTCTAAACCAGCAAAAAGCTGGTGGCTTAAGTTTTTCCCCCATTAACTTGCTCTTGAGGGTCTTGAGAGCTTGGAAGGTTTACTTTTGACAGGGCATGTGCCCACGTGGGTAGAGGCAGACCAGGACTCTGCGGGGGGCCAAGCCAAGCAGATGTCCCTTCCTCAGGAAGCACAGTCGGGGGCCTGGGAGTGCTCATGAATGAGTGGCAGCTGCCAGCCTTGAGAGCTTCCTGGGGTGAAGCTCTAGGGTGAGGGCTGGGGACCAGCTGAGGGCCTCCTGGGCCAAATGGGTGTTTCTTGGGCCTCTCATGGTGCCTTTCTTTTCAAGTGGCTAAATGGAGAGTGGGCGTCAAGGCAGCTGCAGCTACATTGCTTGTGAGGGTGACTGCTTCTGGGAAGTCGTCCACTTGCTCCTCCAGGTCCGTGTTCACCTCGTCTATACCTCAGGACGCTGAGCTATGAGGATATTTATACCGTAGGCTTCTGGTGGGATCAGTGAGGAGGCTATGGCAGGATGTGGAAAGAAGAAGGAGAGTGAGGTTGGACTATGCAGTTTTGTTGTCTGAGCTCCCACTTGGCTGTGCCACTTACTGCAGCCCATGCTCCCTGTCAAGGTGGCTTCCCTGTAGGATGCTGTAGGATGCTGGACTTCTTCTTTTGACCACTTTCTCTTGTCACCCTGTGGACCTGGAGTTTTAGTGGCTGTTATCTACACCTCATGTTATTCCTTCTAAACAGTACCTTTATTATAACTCTCCATGTCATCCAGTTTAAGGGTGACCTTTGTCTTCTGTCATGACCCCAATAGAACCACTTTAGGCCACCCTGCCACACCAGACATGTGGCCAGAGGCCTTTTGTCAGTGTCTAGGATTCCCTGGATTCCAGCTGGGATGTGGGACAGAATGCAGTCTTGTGATAATTTATCACTGAGTTTGGAAAAGTATGAGTGACTTGGCTTCACAGAAGCCAGTAAGAGTCTTTGGGTTTACTTAGAGTTCCTTGCAAGCAGGAACAGAGTCTCTCTGTGCGGGGTGGCGTGGGTAAGCTGGGAGCGAGGGCTTGTTTCTTTGAAAACGTCTTCACCTGGGCGATGGTGTTGTTTTTTACTTAATAGATAGGGTCACTGCAGTTGAGTAACTTGACAAGAATTTAAGAGGCATGGTCTCTCCAGCTCCATCTTGGGGAGAATTTAACCAGTGTTTTAGAGCAGGTGATGATATCGCCTCCCTCTTTCTTTTCTCTGCACCGTTTTTCTTCCTGCTCCTTCTGTGATAGGAAGTCTTGATTTTGAGACTGGGAGAAGACTGCAGTGGATGAGGTCAGCTATCAGTCAGGTCCGCGGGACCTTTCTTTCCCCAGGAACCTCAACCTACAGCAGGCCCTGAGCCAATCAACCAGCTTTGAGAACTGAACGCTGACTGTTTGTACCTCATTCCTGAACTTTCAGAAGGTGCACATTGGCCAAGAAAGCTCATCTTACTTCCAATTGGCCACCTTCCGTGAGGTTTGGCTCAGGTTCCCAAGTCCATGCAGGACCAGACTCTTTAGGGCTACCATCCCTAGCAGGCCCCCAGAGAAGCTCCCTCTCTAGCTGACGCTGGTGTCAGCTGCACCACGTGCTTGAACCCTCTCCCTCCTGACAGCTCCTCCATATTCTGCTTCCTGTTTCACCTCTAGTGGAAGCCCTGGTCAACTGGGAGAGCAAAACACTGTCTCCCAAACATGTCCTCCCTCAAGGGTCAGCATCTGCCTCTGCTTCGTATTCTCTACATTAAAATATTAACAAATCTTTATCTCATACACAGAGACTCAGTACTTCCCTTCCACTCTTCCTTTAGTTGTCTGTGCCATCAGTCATGAATCACTCATTGGCTCAGCCGTTCATTCTCTGACTTCTGGGGAATTTCTAGGGGCCAGAATTAGCAACTGCATCCTGTTTCATCTTCAAAGACCTCAGCCAGATGTGCTTCATCATTATTGCTATTTTGCACTTGAGTAAATGGAATTAAAGAGGAAGAGGCTGCTTGCTGAAGGTCCTAAGTCACACTACTGGTGTGATGTTGGAGCAAACATTTTACGAATGAGCATTTTCAGTCTCCAGCATCTCCTTATTGGCAACTTGAAACGGCATATGCAGAGTCTGAGGCCCCTGAGATGATTTTACCCCTTTCCCTGCAGACTGCAAGCCATTGGCTTTGTCCAGAACAGATCGAGCCCTGTGTACTTTAGCAAGCCAGAGAGAGGAGGAGGGAAGCCACCAGTGGAGAAGTGTGGGTGGGGCAGGTGGACCAATTCACCCTGACATGATTTGCATCTGTAGCAGAGGGGACATGTCACACTGTCACAGCTTTCTCCTGTACTGACATAATAACAATCCCTTTCCTTTGTTAGCACTTTGTAGTTTTCAAAGCACTTTCAAATCCATTAGCTCATTTTATCCCCACCACAATCTAGCAAGGAGGCAGGAACTGTTGTCTTTACTTTGCAGATGAACAGGCTCGAGAGCTGTGTAACTTATCCCAGGTCTGGAGCTTGCATGTGAACCTGTGTCTCTGATTCCTCATTTCTGTGCTGAACCTCAGCATCATTTTCTAGTAGGAATGGGACAACTCCCCCAGATCAATAGGTCTGGAAGTCCCAGCCACTTGGACTGCCTGAAGTCATGTTTCTCAGACTTGGGAGATAGTTCAGTGGAGCAAACCCTCAGTATCACCTGTGAAGATTGGAGTTCAGACTCCCAGAACCCACGTAAAAGCCAGCAGGTGTGGCAGACACCTGTGATCCCAGCACTCAGGAGGCAGAGATGATATCTCCAGGATGAGCTGGCTAGCCAGACTCAAAGGAATTGTCAATCTTCCAGCTTAGGGAAAGACCTCGACTCCATAAAAAGTGGAAAAGATCGAGGAAGACACCTAATGTCAACTTTGGGCCTACACACACACACACACACACACACACACACGCACACACCCATGCAGTCCCTACCATATGTGCCCACACACATGAGAACACACAAATACATGAAATAAATGAATAAATAAATAACAGTGATTCTCATATTTGGCATCAGATTTTTGGAATTTACTGTCAGAAGTATTGACTCAAAACTGCTATATGATGTCTATGAGTCCGTCTCTCTGTCTCTGTCTCTCTATTTCTCTCCAATTCTCCCTCTCTATATCTCTGTTTCTCTCTCTCCATTTCAATCATGGGGTCAAACCCAGGGCCTTGCCTATGCTAGGCAGTTCTCTACCATGATGCTCTGCCCGAAGTCTGGAACCTACATTTCTATTGGATTCTGATGCTGCTGGTCCTGGGGCTGTGCATTTTGGAAAGCTCTGAACTAGGGCATGACCTCATGTATGCTCTTACTAGGGCTCATATTATCAGCTAGAGTAAGAAATAGAATTGCCTCACGTGTGTCTCTCCCAGTGGTGAGGAATTAGTGTGTGCCTTGCCTCCCTGACTGATGCCTGTGTGGCCTACAGAATGGGAAGAAAACCGCAGGCTTTTTGGTTCACATACAAAAGGAAAATGTCCACACATGTGATTATTAATTCATTGTTCAATTAAGTTATGATCTCTAAAATTATCACAATATTTGGCTCGGAGGAAAGCAGCATTGAATAGCTTGTTCCACGTAATGTGTGAATAATGTAACTTTATTACTTTTCTAGCTCGTGAGTAATTGTGACTGACACATTGGCAATAACACAGGTCACCTCTCCACCCTCCCCTCTTGTTCTCAGCTTCAAGCATTTCCTTTCTTGTCTCTTTCCTTGCTCATCCCTCCCAGTTAACAACCTTCTCTCCGTGGCAGTTTCTGTGCTATCGTGCCCCAAAAGTAGCTCCAAGGAAGAGGCAACGGGGTGAGGGACTGTGGACCAAGCTGTTAGGAGCTCTCATAAAGCCTGCCCGAACTCATGCTCACACTCCTGTTTCTGACATGTCTCTTGCATGTGCACTTCCAGTTGACCTGAGAGGCAGTTGCTGTTACAGTGTGTGACAAGGTCCATACATTCTGATGAAGTGAGTGTTTCTGTTTTCTTATTTTCTACCTCCTTTTAGTCCTGAACTCAGCCCACATCCCCCACTCTCCAACTCTCTAAGAAGTCCTTCACTCATCTGATCCCTGGGCACCTAGGCTGCAGAGAGCTGTCATCAGCACCTGGAACAGCTCCTGGGCTCGCTTTCCCTGGAGGCTCCTCAGCTGCACAAGGACACAGTGTGGGGAATGTGCTGACCATGCTCCAACCGCCCCATCTGTACTTATCTCCCTTTGCCCAGCCAGTTGAAGTCTAATTTTTTTAAATCACTCTTTGGATGTTCAAATCCAGCTTAAGCATTATCTTGTCTTGCTTTACATCATCCATCAGTGTATGTTTTTGCACAGCAAATATGTTTAGTTAGGCAGAACCTGGGTGCTGACAACTTACCCACAGTGTAGCAATGAGGAAGACAGGAAAGACATAATGGACTGAGATGTTGTTTCATATGATTTAGTCATGTTTATTTCACATGGTTTAGTCATGTTCCTGCTGCAATGTTCCTATTCAGACACCATCTCCTGCCTCTTTCCAGCTCTTCGGAAACTGCACTCCGTAAGTATCAGAACTGCTCTCTGGGGAATTTCCCCATCCTGTTCTGCGCTCTGGTTTGGTGACCCGGTTTAATTCCCTTCCAAGCTCCAGTGGGAAGTGAAAATGATGTCTTTTTTTTCCGGGTATAGCACTGCAGGCAGACTGAGGGTATGTCTTCTCTACTGCTCTGTCCACACACACTAGAAGCTGTGGAAGAGTGGACCTGGATCCCACTTTAGAGGGAAGGGTACCAAGAGCTGCCAGTTGAACACCTATACAAAAGTGATGTGCACTTCATGAGGAATAATCCATGCATTCTTCATAGCAATCAAATGCAAAAATATAGCATTGTCCTCCATCTTATATAGTTGACCAGTGTCAGAGCCAGACACTGTGACTTCCTAACCTGCACTGTCACCATAGCACAGATGACCATTCTTCCGGGGAAATGTTTACCCTCCTTGCTAATGCCTGGGACACCTCTAGACACAATTAAGTAGAAGCAGCTGATGGGCTTGGGAGGTGGAGCCAGCTTGAGGAGGGGCAGGACAAATCTCCTTGGTTATTCAGGGGAAAGACCACTCCAATTGGAGAGACTGGGAAGGATTTCAAAAGGAAGGAGGCTTGAATTTAGTCCCCAGGGGTTAAGGTTTGCTTTTTGCTCAGGGAAAGGATAAAGGGAATCTAGTTTCTCTGGCTAGCAGTTCATAGGGTATACCTGGCAAGTAGTGTGCTGGGGGGAACACTTCTCGCTCCACAACCTCATTTTACACTTGTCTTCCACCAGCCTGGACCATCTGCTCTGCGTTTATAAATAACTATCTCCTACCACCCCAAATCGCATCCTCGACTCTAGGCTCCAGGTCTGGGCCTTCTTGGTGGCCTTGCTGGTATTCTTTCTACTCCACCATGCCTCGCTGCATCGCTGGTCTCTTAAAGGGACAACTGAACAGAGAGAGCAGGGGGAAAGGGTACCCCTAAGAAGTGCTTCATGGAACTGGGAGTCAGAGTCACTCTGCTCAGTGAGGGAGGCATCCAGATTATGGCTCTTAAACTTCTAGATCGGGACTCACTCTGATCTGAGCATGAGAGCAAAGAACACCTTTTGAAGACTAACCTTTGTTTCTCTGCTCAGTAGGTAGGACTCAACCTTGAACTTGTGTCCCAACAAGAAGCCTGCAGTGAGGCTGGGCTTGATAACTCACTTCTAGGCAGCCACAGAAAGGCATGTGCTGCCTTCTGCAGGGGAGGGTCTGTTCTAGAGATACTCATGTGGGATTTTGGTGCTTTTGTCAAAGGAAAGGTCACAGAGAAAATGCTGTCACAAATATAAGTGAGTGATATACAGGGGGCTTAGACTTGGGGGTTATACTGTGGCTTTAGGGGAGCAGAGGAGAGCCACTGTTTAGAGGACTGTTTGGGCACCTCCAGGCTCCTGGCAAAGAAGAATGGGACTATAAAGCTGAATCATTAAGGGTCAGTGGACTAGAGGAGGGGATTGGTTGTGTCGGTAAGGCTGGAGAAAATGACTCCTCTAAGACACAAATGTCTTCAATTTAAAGTCTGTTCCCCAAATCCAGTCCCCACCCCAGAGTGACAGATATGAGGATACAACCCAGCTCTGTCATTTGCTATTTTTAGGACTTTGGGGGAAATCACATAAAGCTACATTTCTGCTTCCTTGTTTGTAAAATGGGAGTGGTACACATTCTTCTTGGAAGTGTGAGATAATGGATGCTCAGGGTAGACCCAAGGCATGACATGCATCAGGCACACAGTAAACATGGACTATTATTACTGCTATTTTTATTTTTGAGCCAATTATCTTTCTTTGCTATGGAGGAAATACCCCTTTCAAAGATTTTGAAGGATGAAATGAGGAGACAGGCTGGTAGCACCCACTGTATAACAGATGCACAGGGATTGAGTGTCTTTCTTTTACTTCCTTCTGAAGTGTATTCTCTCGAGGGCTCTTGATGTTCTTAACTCTGGTGGGAAATGGATAGGATGCTGTCAGCTGTATGAGAGCGTTGTCTTTAAGTTAGGCTGACATTATAGAACTCATGTTGCCTCCTGTATCTGGCAGCTTTCTGACTCACACTTTCTTTCTGTCTTACTGCCTTCCTATACTACCACTCACTCTACTTTCTGTACTCCCTACCAGGCTAGACTCTTTCATTATCCACTGAGCTATTCTGGTCATAGTCTGAGGGGCTACAATGAGTCCTTTGTACCTCCTCAGAGCAGTAGGAGGTACTGGATGCGAGACTGGGTGCCCTGCTGTTGAATTTGAACCCTGGTTCAACTACTTAATGTATACTCTTAAGAGAGCCATTTAGTGTCAGGGACATTTGGCACATCAGTATAATGAGGGCAACGGTCACATCAGGACATTACTGAGAGGTAAAAAGAGGCAGCACACACAAGGACCTAGGAAGATAGATGCATGCTAAGTCCAAGGTTCCTGATGGCCTCCTTCCNCTCTGGTCTTGAAGCCTGCATAGAGAAATGCCAGAGGCAAGGTAGAGCATTGTCTCTCCTCCAGCACAACTCACTTCTAGCATCATCCTCACTCTGCAACCACGATCCCCTCATTATGCTCTGGAAAACCCATGCTGAAGGAGGTTTTTAGCCAGGAATATCTTTGAGGGTGAAGGACAGACAGAGCTTCCTATTACTGGCATGTTAAGANCTGGTTTCCATGTGGCCTGAGTTCAGAGTGAGTGGGGGGAATTCAGAAATCGGCAGCAGCAGCATTGGTGTACATTCCACAGTCTTCTCTTGTCTTCATGCTCTGAAGGCCATTGCCAACAGTGTCTGGCCATCCTCTGGCTCTTGGCTTCTTGTTCACCTAGCACGTATCATACTCCTTCCTCTGCACCAGTTCCCAACCTCTGTGCACCCTTCCTTTCCCCAGCTTTCTTCCTGTCCAGGCTTCTACCCCTTGTTTGTTCAGAACTCCAACAGGCACACTTAGCTAGCTCATCCCCTTGCAAATTCCACCCAGGGGAATTTCCATTCAAAGGAAAAACAATAATGTCTAAATCCTGATGAAAATATAACTAGTGTTGTCTAGGCTGATGGAATCATACTTGGAGAGTAAGTATTTCTATTTCTCTCTCTTGGGCTGGATGCCTCTGCAGACGGGACACTTAAAAAATAAAGTGCATGCCTTTAATCTCAGTACTGGAGGGGCAGAAGCAGGCAGAGCTCTGAATTTCAGGATAGACTGGTCTACATAGCAAGTTTAAGGCCAGCCAGGAATACATAATTACACAATGAGACTGTCTCAAAATGTATAAAAGGGTTAAAATGCAGAAGAGGATTGTCTATAGCAAAAATCTATTAATACATGACTCAATCTATTTATCCAACCATCTGTTCATCTGTCTATCAATTTATCCAATTACCAATCCATCCATCTTTCCATCTAGTACATATTGATGTAATACCTGCAGTGTGCCAAACCCAGGGGTGGCAATGGGAGGAGGGACAAGTAAACGGACAGTCCCTGTGCAGTGTGGGCTATGCTAGGAGCACAGGTGCACCACAAAGAATGGCTTCTTAGAGGAGAGACACTTGAATTAAAGACTGAGGAATGGAGCAAATTTAACCTTGTAGTTTTATTTCATCATTACATGGATGGTACCAGGGTCAATAAAATAGAGAATCTTAAAAAACAAAAAATAATCATGTGTACATAGTTGTGGGTATATGCATGTGAATTGTGTACCATGGAAACCAGAAGAAGGCAGTGAGTCCCCTGAAGCTAGAGTTATGGGTGGTTGTGAGCTGCCTGACATGGGTGTTGGGAGCTAGACTTGGGTGCCCTGCAAAAGCAGTGCCCACTCTTCACTGCTGAGCTGTGAAGAGCTCAAACACACAGCACAAACTTGGCCATCTTACATCATCTTTGCCTTGTCAGGTTGTCATGGAGTTGGAATGTTTTGGGAGTGGGTAGCTCAGAATAAGAAGACAACTTGCTTTTGCTTTGAGGTTTTGCTTTGAGGTTGTTAAGTTCTGATTTCCCAGAATCTAAGAACACATAATGTAAGTTCCTCTTCTTCTAGTTATGTCTTTTTTTAAAAAAAAAACTGGCACATACTTAATTATATACAACAATGGGTGCTGTGGGATGTCTTTCTGTACACTGTGAATGTGTGTTGCTCTGATTGGTTGATAAATAAAGCTGTATTGGCCTATGGTAGGGCAGGATAGGGTTAGGTGGTACATTCGAACTGAAGACAAGATGAAGAAGGGTAGAGTTAGGGGAGACACCAGCCCGTTGCCCAAGGAGCAATAAGATGCCAGAAGACTGGTAATGCCACGGCCATGTGTCTACATATAGATTAACAGAAATGGATTGAGTTAANTTACAAGAGCTAGCTAGCAAGAAGCCTGACCTATAGGCCACACAGTTTGTAAGTAATATAAGTCTTTGCGTGTTTACTTGGGACCAAATGGCTGTGGGACAAGGGTGGGAGAATATTGTCTCGACCATGGGGCCGGGTAGAACCAGAGAAACTTCCAGCTACATTTGATGCTCAACATGGTGGCAAGAATTTCCACCCAAAATCTGAGAAAGCTTTAAAAAAGGGTTCTAAAATGGAGCCAAGAGCAGCTTCCTAGTTATGTCTCTCAGGCAAGTCATGATACAGAGATGCCAGCCCATGCAGGCTTAAGCTACAGTATCGTGGGTTCTTTGTGTGTGGCCTTGACCTACAGCATGGTGGATTCCTGCCGTGGTACACAGAGGTGTTTCCAAGCTGTACAGCACACTGCATGGTGGATTTAGCTTTTGCTAGTACAGACAAAAAAAAAAAGGTTTCTGGGATACATGCTGCTGGATGGAGGCATAGACCCACTGCTTCCCAGACTCGGCAGTGAGCATGGCTCCTAGAAATGGCTGTAAATGTACCTCCACCATGTTGGGAAGCTGGGGCGGGGAGTCAACAGCCAAAGTCACCACACAGCTTAATGGTTTAAAAATCTCTCCTGGTCAGAGAAGGATTACAGATTTACAGCAAGACAGATTCAGATGGAATAAAACTCTAAATGGTTTACATTGTGTGTAAAAAGGTATGTAGGCTTGATAGAGAAGAGCAAGGATATAGATACTCAAAAATAAAGTAAATTAAAAAATAGAATAATATATAAAAAATACAATAAGCCATGTAAAGATGGAAATTACACAGAGAGTCTGGATTGTGTTTTCTTTGGGATTTTTAACTGGAAAGAGATATTTGATTGTAAAGGCTGCTGAGTTTAAAACAATATGTATATTTTAAAGGTATCTTGACTTCAAAATTTGTGTCTAAGGACACGTTGCTTTGGAAAAGAGGTTCTGCTTTTGTTTCCACAGAAGATAAAAACCTGTGGATTGCTTCCAGGCTAATATGGTTTGGTCAACCAAGACCCCTGAAAGGTCGATACAGCTTCACATACTACTACAGCCAAGATTTAACTATAATTCTTAATTTTCTCAGAATCCCCATGAGATTGCCGGCACCCTCAACCAGCAGGAAGTAGTTTGAGAAGTTACATCCAAATTCCCAAAATATTGTTTGTAAGTGTTTATTTTTATTTAAAGGGGGTTGATTATAAATGCAATCTCTTTCTAAAAAAGAAAAGGGGATAGTCTAGGTATGATAGAATGAAAGTGTAGATTATTGAATCTACTTTTAAAGAGTAACAACTTATTTGAAATGTTTTACATTGCTATGGATTTTAGTTTATTGATAAAAATTTGAAGTTAATTTTGTTATACTGTATATATATTTCTACTCTTGTTTAAGGTATTATGTTTATGAAACTCATTTAAAATTGTAATGTATAATTAAGAAATACAGATTAATAGTTAGTCATCTATGATAATCAAACTTGTAGTCATGTTAGTTAAGTTTTTTAGGTATACAAAGATATATTTCAAGTAGATAGATAATCTTCAAATACTTCAAAGACCTACAAAATATGGAATTTAAAATGTTTTAAGAATTTAGAATTTTCTGGACAGTGAGACACATCTGCTCCTGGCAGCACTGATTTACTTCAAAGAGGAAGATGGGTATCAAAGACACTCCATATGGAGTTTATCTTCTTCTTGGCAAAACTGGCCATTTGGGCAAGAAACTNCTCTNGCCTGGACTGCTTAACAGTATGTTGTATAAACTGGACATGCAGGACCCATGGGAAAATGACCACTGAACTTTGCCAAAACAGGGNGAGATGGTCCTTAAGTTTCCTGCTTCATAGAGGAGACTGCCAGACATTCTGCAGGACACAGGGAGAAGCGACTGATGAACTTTGCCAATANGNGAGACAATCCTTCAAATNTCNTGCTTCACTAAAAAGTCTGCCAGGGACTCTAGCCCTGTAAGCTGAAGATGGATGCCCCATGATTATAGAGGAATTTCGGATAACTGTCCAGGCAGCCAGATGTCTCTGTCATTTCTAGAATTATGGAAGTTGCTTACAATGTACTTCCTGTTTACTTAGGTAATATTATATCCTTCTGGGTTTTTTGAGGGGGTTGAAGACTAGANAGTTATAATTATAATTTTCCTTGGTTATGATACAAGATAAATTAGATATGAAACTTTAGACTCATAAATATAGGATAAATGATGGAATATTTTCTTTAATTTTGCCAAATACAAACAGACTAGATATTGTAACTGTAATTCTTGCTTGACATCTGTTCTATTATATGTAATTTTACTATGTTAAAGGTAAACCTTCCTTTTTGATTAGACAGAAAAGGGGAAGTGCTGTGGGATGTCTTTCTGTATGCTGTGAATGTGTGTTGCTCTGATTGGTTGATAAGTAAAGCTGCATTGGCCTATGGCAAGGCAGAATAGGGTTAAGTGGTACAGTCAAACTGAAGATGAGACAAAGAAGGGTGGAGTCGGAAGAGATACCAGCCTGCTGCCCAAGGAGCAACAAGATGCCAACAGACTGNTAACTCCATGGCCATGTGACAACATATAGATTAATAGAAATGGGTTGAGTTAAGTTATAAGAGCTAGCTAGCAAGAAGCCTGACCCATAGGCCATACAGTTTGTAAGTAACATAAGCCTCTATGTGTTTTCTTGGGACCAAGCAGCTGTGGGACACGGGTGGGAGAGATTCATCTCGACCATGGAGCTGGGCAAGACTGGAGAAACTTCTAGCTACAAATGGGTTTCATTATGGCATGTTTGTACATGTATATAATGCATTTTAAATCATATTTCCACCCATTACCTCCTTCCCTCCCTCTCCAAATGACCTCCTTCCTTCTCCCAGCCATTCTCTTTGTTGTTTTCATTCTTTTCCCCCTTCTTTTTAAAAGTTTGGTGACCCTGGCTGGAGAGATGCCTTAACAGTTAAGAGCACTGACTGCTCTTCCAGAGGACNCATGTTCAATTTCCAGCACCCATACGGCAGCTCACAACTATCTGTAACTCCAAGATCTGACACTCTCACAAAGACATACATTCAGGCAAAACACCAATGCACATAAAATAAAAATAAATAAATTATCAAAAAAATTTGGTGACCTATTACATTTTATTAGTATTTCTTATAAAAATGTATTTATTTTTATGGGGTGTGTGTGTGTGTGTGTGTGTGTATGTGTATACATGCCATGGTGTGTATGTGGAGGTTGGAGGACAGGTTTCTGGAGTCAGTTCCCTCTTTAATCTTTACATGGGTTCTGTGGATTAAACTCAGGTCTTCAGGCCTGTAGAGCTGTCTTGTTGGCTCTTATTAGTATTTCTTAGAGTATTCTGTGCAAGGGATTATTTAAATGAGCATGGTTTCCTTACCACCAACTTCCTCTTGTCAAGAGTTTCCTAAACATGACAGAGATTGGAATGGAAGTACCTTGTTCATTTGTAAAGAGCAGAAAGCTTTCGGGGTGCTCTCTTTCATCCCCTCCTGTGTTTGGGGAAACTCTTGTCTGCTCTCTGGCTACAGCTAGTCCTCTTCCTCCTTAGGCCACCCAGAACTCTTGCTGGCTCATTTTCTCTTTTGTCCATGGTGACTAGATTGTTTGACGTCTATCCTGGGTCAGCCTGGTCTCACAGAAGCTGCACAGGACATGGCAGCTCCATGAATATGAAATCACANCAACAAAAAAGCTGGGATACTCANATGCTGGGGCTGCCGTTTTGCCTTAGATGGACTGAGGGGATTGCTACTTCCGTGTATCGTTTCATGGGCAAGTCTCCCTTCCTTACTTTACATTTAACCTACATGTTATTCTCATCACTGCTCATATGATGAACGGTGGTCATCACGGATCAGCTTTGGTGAGAAGGACCCCAGTTTGAAGGCATGAAATTAATTGAGTCTAGGAACCCTAGTAAAAAGGTTTCTGCTGTAGGTAGGACCATTATGTGTAGGAACTTCAAGAGCCAGGTGNTGACCGTAGCTCATCCANTCTCCTTACATCCCCAGTGGCAGAAGGCCACAGTGTTTGGATATTGAATAATTCTCATCTCCTTTTCTAGATGATGTAAATTCTGTTTTATTTGCCACTGTATCCACAGGACTTGAGACTGAGCCATTTAATGACTTTTTGCTGCATGAATTAAGATCTACAAGTGATGTGAGAGGAATCACCATTTGTCTCACTGGAATCTCAGCCCTGGGCTGTGTGGACAGCGCCTGTCCCCCCTTTCTTGTGGTGGCTAGCCCTCAATAATCTCAAAGACCAGGCATGCGAAACACATGAGTGCTAATGGATCTAGAGACTTAAGCTCTGGAGGGCCACCTGTCACNTAAGATTTGCCTTCAAAGGCCACTTGCTCTGACCTTTCGATAACATTTAAAANAAAGAAACCTCGGTATTGACCAACTCAGCCCTATCTTCAGTGGAGGTCTAGACAGCTATTTGTACTTCTATTTGAATTTCTTGGTTCTTTTCTTTTTGTACTTCTGGGTAAGCACAGAGGAAAGGAAGTTCCTTTGCTTGACCAAATCTCATTTAAAAATTGTTTGTATTTTTTAAATGGAACCCAATCCCTTAAGCCTTTAAAAGTAACCTCTGCTGAGCTCCATAAACCATTTCCAATGTGGCAGCTTCTAATCCAGGAGAGCTCAGAAGACAGATGCTAAACAACCAACAATTGCATCCCAGGACAGTTGCCGGAAAGTCTCAGGGCTCCACAGGCTGGAGACGNGATCGCTAATCCCGATTCCATTTCTGCGTCTGCTCTGCTAGCTGGCCTAACCGTGCAATTAGCATTCTCCCTGGTGTTGATTTTCTTCAAATATATTGGGCCCATCAATCACCTACTTTCCAACTCATCTGTCTGGATCAGTCAATTACAAAGTTATTTTTGAGCCACTAGGATTCTTGTGAAATAGACACAAGAAGGAGCTAAACTCATTTCAGGTTTGACCTCTGCAGCCGGGAGCTGAGGAGCTTGGTTTGCTTACACTTCATGGCCATCCAATCCGATCTGGCCTGGAGAATAGAAAGGCTGCTTGCTTAATTGGGAACACTTTAATAC
>LZPO01017527.1:96096-120922 GCA_001675575.1 Neotoma lepida | reverse complement strand
AGAGAGAGAGAGAGAGAGAGAGAGAGAGAGAGAGAGAGAGTTGAGTCCTCTAGTGGACCCTGCAAACAGACTGTCAGTTCTGATTAACAACATCAAAAGCACTCCAGTCTGCTCCCTGTACACATTTTGCTACAGATCTGAAGGAAGAATTTGGCCTCTGAATGAAGTCTTTTTCCTCCTGGGTTTCCTGTTCCTGGAAAGTATGGCAGGAGGGTCCAGTGGTCAGATTAATACTCTGGGTGGCCTTTAGTGTGAATCCCATGACTTGGGCCCAAAGATACATCTTCTCCTGTGATTCACCATTGCTTCACGTGAGTTCTCTCTGAGGCTCTGGGTTAGCCACAGGGCCTCCAGCTTGAAGGTTAACCTGATTCTGGTAAGGGAAGTGGAGGCACAGGTGAAAGGATGTCCCTGGTTTTTCTCCTCCGTCATGCTCCTAGGAAACTCATCTCCTCTGTCCTTGGTCTTCACACTAGAGAGCTCCACCCCACTCTGTCAGTTCAATAGATTTATTCTGATGTCTCCCAAGCCAGTGGATACTCTGGCACACCCCNGTACCCCTGAATCACAGACCTGCCNCTTACAATCTTCCCCATCTTTGTAAATGGGACTTTAAAGTTCTCTATTACTTGGGCCACCAACCCTAGAGTACCCTCATTCTGTCACACCCACATACAATCTGTCACCATAGCCTTGTGGTCTCAAAATATATTCACTAGCCAGTCACCTCTCAGCACTTCCCCTAATGTCTGCTTGGTCCCAGCCATCATCACTGGCTTCCGAGAGGGTTCCTATGGCCTCTTCCTAGCTTTGAGGCTAGCACAGCCTCTGTCTTAGGCCTTGTTTCACAAGAGCCACTTGGTGTCTGCAAGGTTATTTGTGACTTCACTGAATCAGGGTCAGGGTGTCACATGGACTTTCAGAGATTTTGGATCCACAGATCTAGTTTGTTTTTTTCTTTTGGTTTTTTGTTTTGTTTTTTGTTTTTTCGAGACAGGGTTTTTCTATGTAACAGTCCTGGCTTTCCTGGAACTCTGTTTGTAGACCAGGCTGGTCTCAAACTCACTGAGATCCGACAGCCTCTGCCTCCCAAGTGCTGGGATTAAAGGCGTGTGCCATCACCATGCAGTTACCTTTGGTTCTAGTAACAATCAGAAAGGAGAATGTCGTGCTTCCCACTTGGACCACAGGCAAAGAAGGTTCCAGTTGGTAGGGTATGCCTTACTAAGACATTTGCAAGCTACATTCAACATGGACCTCTTGGCTTCCTGTGGGGCATCTTATGGGTCTACACGATGTCCNGCTGACCCTTGCAGCTAGCTCCATTTCCCTGTTGTGCACCAGGAGCTTAGCTCTTGTAGCCAGATTCCCACTATATTTGAATAGCATGATGCATTTACATATTAATGTCTAGGTAGTTGAGAATTCAGAGTGAATCCAGTTTTGCACAGAGCCATGTTCTACCAGCCAACCCCCACTACAGTCCTCTTGCTTGGATGTGAGTATTCCCGGCCTTTACTTGTACTTCGAAGAAGGAAGGCTCCAGGGGGCAATTCTGAAAGGACTCTCTCCATCTCACACAGGGAGGATATGCACTGAAAAGAAGCGTCCCCTCTGAACTGTGCAGAGATGCGCAGGTGTCCTGGGGTGTTCTGGTAGGAGCCTGGTTCTCTACAGTGTTGTTCACAGAGAGAGCCCCCAGGTCTCCCCCCCACCCCCGTGGAGGGCAGGTCTCTGTAACCAACAGGATGGCAGGGGGCTCTAACAATCTTGTTAACACATCAAGTAATGGATTTTTGACAGATGCCTTCCTGCCTTCTAGTTCCTTCTTCACACTCCTCTCTCACTGGTCTCACTGGGATTGGTGATTAGCTCTCACTGTTCCCTCTTCTGAGAGCGGCAAGAGGCTCTGTATGTGCCAAGGCTTTGTTGCAAGTGCCTGGTTGTGCCCACACCAGGCACTGCACTCCTGTGGGGAACACAACGGGGGTGAAATTGCCTGTCTGTGAAAGCGCAACCTAGGCGCACCAGAAAAGCAAACTCTGCCCTCCTCTGCCTTCCCAAACAAATGCTCAGGCTAAGAACAGGTTCTATTTTCTTGGGTGACCACCAGCTTCAACAGAGTAAGCTAAGACCAGGCCGAGAGCAAGCCTGGAGGCTCAGAGATGCTGACAGTATCCCATGGGAAAGGGAGAGGATGAGGACGGAGTGGAGTTACAGGAAGTCATAACAAAAGAAGGGAGACACAGGAGGAATAAGTAGCCTTCTGCAGGCAGGGTTCAGTGAAATCATGTCACTACGCCCCATCTAGGCCTAAGGTTTTGCATGGGAAAAACTCTAAGTTGCATGCCTGATTGAACAGAGTATACATATTATACCTGTGTGTATGTGCATGCTCATACATGCAGGTGCACATGTGTGTGTGTGTGTGTGTGTGTGTGTGTGTGTGTGTGTGTGTGTATTGGTCAGAAGTCAATCTCAGGTACCACTCCTCAGGAGTCATCTGCCTCCCTTTTCAGACAGGGTTTCTCTTTGGAACCTGGGGCTCATCTGTTAGGCGAGGCTGGCTGGCTAGTGAGCCCCAGGGATGCACCTGTCTCTGCATCCTCGCCTCCCTGTTATGGCATTATAAGCGTGTATATCATGCCTGACTTTTAATGTAGGTTCTGGGAGTCGAACTCAGGTCCTCTTGCTTGTGTAGTAAGTACTTACTGACTTCGGCCCTGGGTGTGAGGTTTTAGGCAAAGAATTCAAAGGTGAACAAGACAGAATTTCAGAGTCCATGAATCCTACCATCTATAATGGTAGTTGTCTCTTTCCCTTTCTCTTTCTTTCTTCTCTGCTTTCTCTAGTCCCCCACCCCCTCCACTCTCTTTCTCTCTCCTTTTTTCTTCCTTCATTTCTACCCAGTGCAAAGCACATCTGCCGTAAGGAAGATGTAGCTACGGACCACACCAGAGCAGCACAGGAACTGGACTTGGAAACTGGCTCTGCCACTCACTAGCACTGCACACATAGCTTGAATTCCCTCAGTTCTGCACTAAGAATGGTAAGATTTCCTATTTCTTAGGGTTAACACAGGGATTAAAACAATAGTGTATATCAAAGCTCTGTGGACACAGTAAATGCTTAATGAACAGTAGGTGAAAGGATGAATTGGGAAGTAAGGAAAATGCAAGAGACAGCAGAGGAAAGCTCATCACTGGTTGGAGGTTAGGCTGAAGGCTGCAGGGAGGATGGTGTTAGAGAAGACCTTGAGGAGCAGGGAGGATTCGTGTGTATAGATGAAGGCTATTTGAACAGAAATGGCTTGAAGGCTGAAATGGGAAAGAGAAAGGCATGCTTATGGAGAGGTGTGTGGAGGGANCAGAATGGGAGGGATAGTCCGAGGCTCAATCATGGAGGACCCTGATTGCTGTGCCAGGGACAAGGACTCGATGCTGAGCAAGAGCGAATCATTAGAGGCTTCAGACCGGGGTTTAGGAAGGTCAAGGTGGCAATTAAGCTGGTAGGATTGCAGTGGAACAGAACTGAAAATGGAGGAGGAGCACGGAGACGCTGATCATCACAGGGAGACCAAGAGAGGCTCCTAACAAAGCTGATTGCAGAAGAAGGGAAGAACTGTGAACAGCTGATATGCACTGGCGACCAAGGAATGCAGAGCGTGAGCATCAGTGCTACCCTGAGCATGTCTGGAAAGAACTGAGGCACCCAGGGTGTCAACCATTGTTCTTGAAACACAAAGAAAGTGCAGTAACTTTTAGAGGAAAATAGTCTCTGCTGTGGGTGGCACCTCAGAGACCTTGCAGGACACCCGTGTGCAGATGCAATGTAGTTTCCACTAAGCCTGTGGTCTAGGACTGAGTCTAAAGCTTGGAGCAAGGGTGTGGGAGCATCTTCATAGGGTTGGGGATGGAAAGGGTGGGCAAAGACANNGTTGAGAAAGGGCTAAGGGCTAAAATAACTCTTGATCTATGGAATCAGCATGCTGANTTAAAATGGATCCAGTAAATAGCAGGGGCTGAATAGGGCTCTGGAAAATCAAATGGAATGACAAAAAGGGTAAGGAATTCCAAAGTGCAGACATAGATGGTCACCTACATGGTCCTAAAGTTCAGAGCCACTGAAGCCTGGGTGGGGCGTGGGAAACTAGAGAAAGGTGAAAAAATGGAAGGCCCAAGGAGAGCTAGGAAGCAGGCCAAGAGGGAGTGGGCAAGTGAGGACCCAGGAAGAGTTTGTCAATTGGATGTTTAGTAGTTGTGAGTTGAGAGACAACTGGAATTGAAGAGGTCAGATTCTTGGGGGAGGGGGAGTCTGAAGTGAGGTCAGGGATGCTGAGAGCTAGTGCTCAAAACCTTAAGGGGAATAGCATGGTGACCCAGAGGACCTGCCAAGGAGATGAGAGGAATAAAGACATGCTATGGTGGGTAGAATTACTGGGGGAAAGAACTTGAGTTGAAGTGAATGTGGAAAAAGCACTAGATAGGACCCATTGATTCCTTACCTACTGGACACCTCAAAGAGTTAACGCTTTCTGATGGAGGGACTATCTGTTCAACAAATAATCAATAGATTTCAAAGCTAGCAAATAATGAAAGTGCTAAAATATATGGCGCTGATCACACATCACCTGGGTCTGACGCCTTTGATCCTAGCAAGTGNCAAACATNCCATGTCCTATGAAGCACCACCGCAGCCCAGGGAGTTAGGACCATATCTCAGAATAGGTGGACTTGTGTGGACTTTGATGGAGGGGATGGGCAGGAAGGAAGGGAGCATTTTCAGCAACAGGAGAGTGAACACATCAACAGAGCAGGGGTGAGCACAGCATCCTCCAGCTCACACGAGGTTAGCGCAGGGTGATCATAAAGGGAAAAGTTGGGGGATACCAAATGGGACAAGAAAATGCAGATCTGCAGACTGGACCAAGAATTCAAGAGCCAGTGGTGTTTTTCCCACTGTCATAGGCTCCGGCCACTCTCACCATTAGTTATGTATATGTCAAGCATCCTGATCCACGGTACCTGTGTTCATCACTTGTCTCGGTGCTGCAACGAAATGCTGGACAAGAGCAAGTTAAAGCAGGGAAGGCTTAATCTTGCTCACAGTTTTTATAGTCTATCTTGATAGGGAAGCAGCCAGCGACACTGGGTCCACAGTCAAGAAGCAAGAGAGAGAGAGAGAGAGGGAGAGAGAGAGAGAGAGAGAGAGAGAGAGAGAAATGCTTTTGCTCAGCTTCCTTTCTCCTTTATATTCAGTGTGACTCAGCCCGTGGAATGCCAGTGCCCACGTTTAGAGTGGGTCTTCCCACCTCAATTAACCTAATCTTGGTAATCTCTCATGGATATATCTGGAGATTTGTTTCCATGGTGATCCTAGAGCCCATAAATGACAATGAAGATTAATTATGACAGTCCCAATATTGAATATGTAGCTCTCTTGTGGCACTGACTACATGATACTGGTAGTTGGCACACTGGACTTGCTCTGTCTAAGGCAGACAGCCGCAGGTTTCTGCAGCTCCTTCATTCTGTAGGGTGTTGCACATTAGGCAGAGTAGGATCTTGGTAAGTAAACGTGGTATGACGAGCCCAACAATGAATAACCAGGCATGAGTCAGAGGATACGTGCTGGAACTGGGTTCCAGGGTTGGGCCAGAGCCTCCCATAGCTGACCAGAAATCTCTACGGTACAAAAAGAAACTCTAGATTTCTAAAGAAAACACTGTAGGAAGCTCTCAGAGTCATTGTTAATTAAAAACACTCCCAGTTCTCCAAAGGGCATTGTCTCCCTGCATTCTCTCCCCTTGCACTGAATGGCAGATAAGGTGGTGTCTGGACCTCTGCTTGGTTGGACCGCATTTAATTAAATGCCTACACTGACTGCTTCCACACATACTACCCTGTTTTATTTCCTTTCCTTCCTTCCATGCTAAAGAGGGCCAGGGCTAATACTAATGCATATGCTGTTAAACCTTTTTAATTAACTTCAACTTCTTCCAGAGATTTATGTTTAAACAGTAAATTTTTTGTTGATACTCAAATACATAGGCGGCACTCAGAGTGATGTATGAGCACTCTTGTCCTCAAAATGATTCTTCATGAGTTACCACCAGAGACATTTTCATGAGCCTCTTTTATTAAAATAATAATACTCAGCAAGGCAATAATGCTTTACAACCAGCAGCTAATTAACCCGCCCCACCCCCCACAGGTCAGCATTAGCATCTGCAGGTTAGAGATATGATCNCCCAGCGGGCCCCCTCCTACCTTCCAGTCAGCAACTGAACCTGGCTGGGCTTTGTGTTCAGCCTCTATGAGTAATGATTTTCATTTAAAGTGCATCTTTGTTCTTGGACGGTAGCTCCATCTGTTATTACCGTTATTTATTTTGTTCTCGTTTAGTGCCTCCCCTGCATTTGGTACCAGGCTGTCTGAGCTGCAGGTGACCTCTCTACCAGATCTTCACCGGCCCTTGGAAAATCCCCTGCCTTTTAAAACTCCTGTCTAATTGCAAAATCCATTTATTTTCCTACAACTCTCCATTTGTGCTCCAAGTATTTTTAATCAGAATTACCGCTGCCGATTGTAATTGCAGCACGGCAACCCTTTGCCAACACTTCCGGTGTACCTCTGCAAGCTTCTGTCCCGATCTTCAGCTTCCTGAGGCTGCACTTTCCCAGTGAGCCCATGCAGCTATACTCCGTGCTGTATCACCGGTGAGCCAATTATTTCAATTTTGGCATCAGATTCAGAAGAGAGTTTAATGATCCTCAATGGTATAAACTGAATTTTTATTCCTACAGCAATTTAGTAATGATGATGGTACTTAAGTACTTAGAATATATTTCTCATCTTCCCACTCTGATAAACAGGGGCCAGACAATCGGTTCAGTCAGTTCTCTGGACTGCCACATTGACATCATTTTGCAGAATTAAGAGGCCAGACTTACTCCCGCTCCTCTGCCAGGGGATGGGGAGAAAGAATCCCCCAGACCCCATGCCTCTGTGCTGAGGATTCAGGTGGATGTCAGAATAAGGTCCCAGGACTTACACACTCATGTTAATTAACCCATTTGTTCACTTATTCAACAAATATTTAATGAGTTTCTACTAGGTGAGAAAACTAGGCCCCGGGAGAGAGCCGAGATGTACCAGGCATGTTCATTTTTTCTCTAATCAAATTCAACTCCAACCCCCCAGCTGAGTTCCAAATGATTTGAGTCCTTCATTTATGTTTGCATATGTTTGCTCCAGCCATTCAGCAAACATTCAGCAGGCACCTTCTAGGTATGAGCTGCTCCTTTGGGAGCTCAATAGTTTACAACAAAGATCTAATCTGCCAGCAGATCCTGTTGGCTCTGCCTCTATCACTAATTTGGGGATCTGGTCCTTTTTCATCCTCCATAGCTTCTGATCTGGGCCAATCACAGTGACCCTGGTTTGTGGCCAGAACCTTCCTATTGGTCTCNGTGTGTGAGGGAGACTGTGCCAACCTGACTGACTTTTAGGCTGTGATTTAGGATTACCTAAGCAAGAAGATCTGTTGTTACTGTGGACAGCGCAGTCGCATGGGCTTCTGGGAGGAAAAGGAGGAAAAAGGGGAAGGTAAGTGGAGCACCAGGAAGCTGAGTCTGCTTCCTGACTCTGGATGCAATGTGACCTCACGCTTCTTCAGCCACAGCTTCCCTGACAGGATGGACTATAACCCCTCAGACGGTGAGTCAAATCAAGCGCTTTCTTCTGTAAAGTTGCTGCTGACAGGTATGTCATCACAACGAGAAAAATAACTAATATACCCTGCTTCTGCCCTTGTCTNCCACTGTCTGTTCTCAACACANCATAGTGATCTTTTAAAACATAGACTCTGTGCATTTCTTCAAAAGGTTCCAGGCCTTTCTGCCTCACTTAGAGGAAAGGCCTAGTTTTGCCTCTTCATCTTGGTCTCTTTTCTTCCCTCTGTTCACCCTGTTTGAGTCAGTCCGGCTTTTTTGCAGCTCCTCAGACTCACCAGGCAAATTCTTATCTCAGGGCCTTTGCTTATCTGTGGCTCTCTCTGTTTGGAATGTTCTCTCTTCAGTTACACACGTCTTATTCCTCACCATCTTCAGGACATGGCCCCATTGTCAGCTTTTCTGGGCTGGCCAGTTTGTTTAAAATNCTTTCCTAGTCCTGCACTGAGTTGCCATATTACTTCCACTGCTTTGTCTCTATGGGGTCCTCCGTGTGACATATTATTTCCTTTATTTATGGTATGTCTCTCACCTCTAGAATGTAAATTCCACAAAAGCATATGCATTTCTCTGTTTTATTTACTGGTATACTACAGCCTAGTACACAGATATTTTTAAAAAATGTTGAATATCTATACCTGTATATAATGAATACATGTAATAAATAGCATTATCATGGCCTCCACAGAATTTACAATGAAGCTAAAGCTTTATCTAAAAATAAACAGGAGCTATCCTTCAACAAAGCCAGATATGGTAGTTCAAAAGGTAGAAAATTCTTTTTGGCTATCTTAAATGAGCCAGGCAAAAACGGGGCCCTAGAGTCAAAGGTATGGTCTGTCGGAAAAGAGCTGCAATACCTGTGGAAGGTGACAGAGGTTCCTTGTCGCTGCAGTCTATGACTGGACCTATAAAGAATGGGCACCTTGGGATATGGTGACTGGGCGCCTTGTGTAGCATCTCGTGGAAGCCTGGTGGCCACGGCAGGCAACTGGCAGTCCTTTCCATCCCGCCTACTTCNCTCACTAAGCAGCGCCCATGCAGAAGCAGCCTCATGTCCTGCATGGAGCTCCTGCTGAGGATCTGTGGCTCTCCTCTGCAGATGTCAGTGGCGAGCATCTGGGGGAAGGAGAGTCCTGTCATTTCTCCTGGCTGATCTTGACAGGAGATGTCAGGTTAGAGCTAGTGATCTGAGAGCCTAACTGGATCCCGAGGATAAATCTCTTNGTTTGGTAGCACTTTACAGTACGTGGCAGCAGTTCATGCATAATTACTTCTGAATTATCTAGGGAATTCATCAGGTTTGATTATAGATGCATAATGAACTTACCAAATTTGAGGGTATTAGGGAGATATTAATTCCATATGAAACCTCACAATTCATTCATGTGCCATTTGTTTTCATTCCTTTTTTATAATAAGCTAATTAGTTTAAATTATTTGTACTTGTACAAGGTCTTGAAACACATATAAGGAATGATTATACTACAGAACCCAATAAATGAGAAGCTTTAGAGACAGCATTAATTGTGATAAAGGGTTCATAAAGCAGTAGATGTTCAATTTTCCCATTTGGGGTGGTAATAATAGGCCTAATCATGACACCTCCATAAAGTCGTGGGAAGTCCCTAATTAACATTTCTGAATTCAGATATTTAAAATAAGGTGGGAGAAGCCGTTGTGCCAACTGGAAGATGAGGCAAAAAGGGGAGTTCGACCTTGTGCTGAGCAAAGAAGAAAAGAGGAGCCAGGCAGGGCTTGTTAGTCCCGTGCTAGAAGGAAGATGCACACTCAGGCCTTATCTGCTCAGAGAGCTCTGTGAGGAAAAACCTGAGGTTCTGAAGGTCATGGGCAAGCCAGGATGTCTGTCCTACCAAATGGAAGGTGGGCTTTGGGTGGACCCCAGCACCTGCTGACCCTTTGTTATTTATGTAGCACTGGCTCGATCTGGACTGTGAACCTACCTGCAGTTCTTGTGTGTGGTGAATGCCAGCTCTCTTGTTAGGGCAATGAGGAGGAAGCAAGGCTGTGGAGCTAGGATTCTATGGAAACAGTGGAAGGAGGTGCCCCACCTTGGGCACATTCCTAGTGTTGGGAAGGGTTAAGATGTGATTCAGTGGTAAACTGGGTGCCTGGCATGTGTGAGGCTCTGGGCTCAGTCCCTAGCATGACAAAACTAAGAACATACCAGTGCCAAGCAAGTGCTTCAGACATGTGTTATTTCATTTTCCTAAGAGGTCTCTGGGGTGGATGCTATTGTTATTTCCAAAGGTCAAGGGACTAAGAACAAGAGCTCAAGTGACTTGCCTACAGCTGTCAAGTAGTGAGCTAGGCCCTGGTTGTGTCTGATCCTGAAGGTAGCATTGGAGCCCTGTTTTGTATGGCTTCTAGTATGTTTTGCTGTCCCTGAACATCGGGNCTGCTATTATANCCCTCATCCCTTTCTACTACCCTTATGGACACTGGGACTCAATATACAGCTCNGACTGGCTAGAACTCACTGTGTAGGCCAGGCTGGACTTGAACTCACAATCCTATCTAGAATGCTGGGATTTCAGATTCTGCCACCAAACCCTGCACTTCTTTGAAATCGTAATCTTGGGTTGTCTCTTTTCACAAAATCCACCAGGATTTTCAAGCAGTGGCTTTTCCGTTTTCTTCCCTGGGGACCTCCATGGAATGAAAGCCAAGGACCAGCTACCTCACCAGTCCCCTATGACTATTAGGAAAAGCCACACAAGGGTTAATTCGAAAAGAAGTTCTGCTTTGGATGAGACACCACTTTAATTTATATTTGATTAAAAAAATCATTCATTCATGCATTCAACAGCCGGTATTTGTTAAATGTCTCCTCCACTCTTAATTGGGTTTTGTTGAGGTGGTGGGGGGGCGGAAGAGAGGAAAAGCGAGCAGGTATAATAAAGCTTATGCCAGACACCTTGTTTATAATTTTCTTGTGAAGAATATATGTACACAGCTGAAAAGTTAAGTAAACAAGAGAGTGATTGAATAACCAGGCAACTGAGAGAGGCAGACAGCAAGCTTCCTTCAGCAAAATGGAGCAGACAGCACTGGGGCCTGCTGGGGGCCATTAAAGCTTTCTAGGAGGAGTGGAATGTAGAAGGATGGACAGGGACGGGATGGNAGAGGGACCCCCAGGTGGACCCTGTCAGAAAACCAAGCCATTGTCCTTCCTTGGTCTATAACTAGATGTTTGACCTTGGGAAGAAGTTATTGCCTCGTGTCTTCACTGCAAGATGGAGAGAAGGATGGTTCACAAGATTCTCACAATAGAAAAGTGCTTATGAAATGACCCCGAATGACGTAAAAAACAATCCAAATGCCACACCTTGTGGGAGAAAGCCTGATGCCACAGATGCCACTTTTTATCAAGGCCAGTCTCTAAGTTCATCCTTGGGAGAGGGTCTTTTCAAAAATCACTTGGACACTGAGCCTCAACTCTANGGACGCAGACTTCCAGGAGGGATAGTCAGGACAACAAGGGAGTACTGCTGGAGCAGCCAGTGAGGTACAATAAGACCAAAGGCCAGTCTTGAGGCTTCCCTGATGTTGTACCAGACTGAATGGTAGGACCTGGGATTGAGAAAAGAAGGGGCTTNCCGCTTTTCTTGTCTCTTGAGTTATCAGTAGAACATGCTAAGTTGTTCTACGATAGCCACATTCAGCTGCACCAAACAAATAAAATAAAAGCATGTTAACAGCCCCTGTGGGATTGTGTGATTCAGGGGAAAGCAATAAAGTTTCTTCCTGGAGGGTCACTTCCTTGGGGTAAGGGGCACATTTTAGATACTGTATTATTATTCTCTACTACCTTAAGCTTTAAGCCTGTTAGAAACCTACCCTTGGTCACAGTGAGGCAATAGCTCTCCATTCTGTAGTTTGACACCCTCAAACCTCATCATGAGCCTGTGGTTCTAAATGCTGACCCACCCATTTCTCCTTTGAGAGGTTGGACTGTGGACTACTTCAGATGTCTGCACCCAGTTTCATGAGTCTGTGGAGTGAGGCCTCACGGCTAGGCTTTTTAGTAGGGCAAGGAGGGACTTCTCAACTGGGGACACTGATTTATTGCTAAAAGTTGCTGAGAATGAGTTTTCTTCTTTGTAGCCAGGACTTTCACCAATTCAGTGACAGGATGAAGAATCAACTCCCAGGAGATGGATCTGGGATAGTTAAGCCGAAAGGGATTTTCAATGAGGAACGAGTCCTATTTTTTTTTCTTCTCTAGGAAGCTGCCTCTAAAGTACTGAAGATGGAGACAGGATTGATTTTTCCAGAAGAACTTCAGCAGAGGAGTTCATGAAGAAATGAAGAGAATCAAGTGTGACTGAGATACTCCCTCCCCTCACTGTGCTATATCCTGCCTGTCTGGGGGGGGTTATCCTGGCCATCTCAGAGTCGCCATACAGGTGACATGTGAGAGGTCTGAGTTCCTACAACCCTGACATGCCCTGGGCCATGCATATCTAAAAATCTGCTCCCTTTCCCTTCCACACTGCCTCAATACCTCTTAATTTAAAAAAAAAATGAATGCAGGTTTTAAGCAATTTTTTTTCTTAAAAAGTTTTACCCCTTGTCCTTCAAAGATATCATAAATCTATTCGATAACAAGTCAAGAGTCTACAGACATCACTCCTCATCTTCTTGGCTTTCAGAAGATAGCCAACCTGCCTCATTTTAGGGAGGAGGAAAGGACATATGGAAGACTGTCCTTAGCTCACTCTGGTCCAGGCTGCACCAAAGGCGGGTGGGTCTTGCCCACTGTGGGCAGGTGATGACAGGGCCATCTATCCATTCCCATTTTGTGCCTTGTGATTTGGCAGCTCTGGGAAGGTTTGTGAGGCAGAGCGAAGGGTGGGGTTGGGGTGCAGGGAAGGGGTAGGAAGAGATAAGTGACTTCAGTCAGGATAATTTTTCCTGATGTCAAGCCTCACCCAGGAGAGCTTCCGCTGTTGCCTGCTTTTATCTGGAAAACAATACAAGCAGTATCTCTGAAAATTAGGTCAGGGCTTGTGATGGCAGGGGCTTGCCAAGGTGTGAACTGCCTGAATCCTCGGAGGGCTCTCTCTGCGTTCTGCTCTGACAAATGTTTCCTTTGTTTCCCAGAAAAGTCTGACTTACCGAAGCGCCTGTGCCTGCTCTTTCTCTTTCTTTTGGTCTCTCCACAGACAACTGAATTTAGAAAAAAAAAAAAATCCCCACCTGTCAAGTTCTCCCTCCTCCTCTGAACTCTCTTCCTTCTCTGCTGTGCTATCACTTTGGGGACTGGAAGCCACTTTGAGGAGGGTGTGGACCTGAATTCTTGTCATCTCTTCAGCGGGGTATGCAGACCTGCACCAGGAGTCTTAGGAAGGCTGAGTGGACCCTGCCAGGGTCAGCAGTGTCAGAGGCAAGTCCTGGGCTGGGAATCAGGAGAGTCACCACAGGCTTGTCATGACCCAAATTCCTTGGAGGCAAAAGCCTGAATGAAATCTTGCCTGCTCTGCTAAGTTGGGTATGCAGCCGCAGTGGTGATCACAACACATTACCCTTAGTTTTGAGGACAGTGTGACTTTTCTTACATTGTTGGTGCTATTCAGGCATCTGATAATACAACTCTTTAACTCTACAGAGTNAGTGTGGCTGGAGAAGGGGTGACGGGTATCGGAAGCTAATAAGAGCTCCCCCATCTCAACCTTGGAAGGTGTGGTGAACCTACCCTGTCCTGAGTCTGCCGTTACCTATGCTCTGCAAGGAGGGAAAAATTGAGATGTTTCTAGAACCAGAAAAACATCAGGTACTCCCAGAAGTGTATCTGAAGGTGTGTGAGGTCAGTGATGCTATCTAGTGAGGTTGGAGGATGTCTGTTGACTCTGTTAGATCTCAGGCTACTTCTTCCATCTGTGCTTTGTTTTGCCATTTGCAAAATGATTTAAATGGGACAACACAAAGCTAGTGAGATGGTTCAGCAGGTGAAGGCACTAACNGCAAGCCTGATCTCCTGAGTTTGACTCCTGGCACCTGTGTGGTAAAATGAGAGACTCGACTTTTCCTGGTTGTCTTTCCTCTGACTTCCACATATGCACCATGCANGCCTCTATGCACACATGCGCCCATGTGGGCACACACACACATGCAAATAAATAAATATAATTTAAAGAAGCCCAAAGACAAAAGACTTTTTTAAAAGGACAACATATTTGATAAACAATAAGCCTGCAAAAGTTATTAGTTTTGATTACAACTATTTTGTCATGTTTGGGAAAGGCAGTAGAATACATGATACCACTCTGTGAATGTGTCTCCTCCGAAGTTCAAGTTTACCACTATAGTAGTATTAACAGGGGCCCTTACCAGGTGACTAGGCCACCAGGGCTGCTCCCTTTTGGGTGGTATTAGGTTCCCTTACAAAGGGGCTTGATGAGGGTGTGCCCTCTTGTGCTGTCCTGCTGTCAAGTGAGCACACAGGTTCCTGGGATGCAACAAGGCACCGTCTTGGAAACAGAGAGCAGCCCTCCCAGACAACCAAGCCTGGCNCTTGATCTGGGGCTTTTCGGCCTCCAGAAGAGTCAGAAATAAATCCGCTTTATTCTAAATNATTCAGTTGGTGTTACTTTGTTATAGCAAGATGGAGCAGACAGAGATAAACACTGTGATCAAAGTCTCCAGAAACCCAGAATAATGCTTCAAAAAGTTTTGATCTTAAGCCAGCTTTTTTTTTTTTTTAAATTTGACATGTAGTCACAACATACAACACTGGTAGAAGTGAAAGACAAAGCAGTGAGGACAGGGGGCTGGGTCCCAGGCATTCCTGCTCATCTTCTACATTGACTAATTGTTTGTGGAGGCAGTCTGGACTTTAAAAGAATCCCGAGACTCTGAGGAGCCCTGAAAAGTCCTTCCAAGTGAGTGGATCATTTCCCTGAGAGTTAGAGACTAGCATAACACGCAGCCGGTGGGCATGCTTCAGTTAAACACACCAATCCAGGGCCACAGGAGAAACCTGCAGGCACAGTGGTGTGTGCTGGCAGAAGCCCTGCCCCAGTGGAATGTGCTGTTAGGTAGGGAAGGGCAGTGCCCCTTTCCTTTTCTTATCTGGAAGGAGGCCAAGAAGTACNGAAATGCTGATGTGCAGACAGGTGGGTGTGAAGGAGGTGAAGACACCGATGGAGAGTGTGCACTCTTCCCAGAGAGGACAGCCTGGGAGGGAGGATCTCCTGGGCTTCTTGTTGGCTGTGTCAGGTGGGCCTGAAGCTCTGATTCCATCCATGCATAGCCATATTTAGTCCTGTAAATATGTATGGTCTCACAAATCCATACCATCTGTCCATTTTACTTCCTCTTTGCTTTTTTGTGAAATCCCAAATATGCTTTCCCTATGGTCTGGGGAAAAGACAAGGAAATAATTTGACCAGGTTAAGGTCAAACCTGGTGAGGCTATTTGGAGATTGATTTACAAGGTTTTCTGTGAGGACCCATTTGCTGAGGCTCATTCAGCCTTCTTGTGGCTTTGTCAATGTTCTGCTTCTAGAGGAGTCTAGTTAGCTTCTCTTGCCATGGGGTCCCTTCCCAGGAAAGGACTCTATGAGAGCCATGCCTGGAATGCCCGAGTTCCAAGTGCAGCCATGTTCCTCTACAAATCGCTGCTTCCCACGGTCCTAAAGGATGTATCTATCTACCTCAGTTGTACACAAAGTATCCCCAACTTCAATGAGATGATTGTTTTACGTATTTCAAGACATGGCACCTTTAATTCTNCAGGGAAACACATAGCCCCAACTTNCTAAGCCGTTCCTATGAAAAAAAACTCAGACTGNGCTTCAGTCCTGAGGAGAAAGGCTTTCTGTGTTCCTTCTTAGTGTCTGAGGNCTGGAGGTGACTCAGGGATGTACCTTGCAATTTTCATGATCCATTGGTGTCTCCGTAATGAATGTTCACCACAGCAGTGCCCTCATTTAGCCTGATAACCTCAGCAAGGTAATATTTGATTTGTGCTAAGTATCTGATTAAACAACATAAAGTATTTAACCTATTGATCTTTTATACCTTGCCAGCCCTGCATTGCTGGATCTACTTTAATTACTGACTTGGAGAGTTCTCCTGAATGGGCTCTGCATCTTGTTAAGCTCCTTCCNTTCCGTTAAGGCTTCCTGTCAACAGCTTCCTCTTCCTGTTGCTTCTAGGCCTTTATTCTACCTCCTGCTCCTCTACCTCATAAACTTGCTTCTGCTGGAGCCTGGCATTGTGGTGGGTATCCTCTGTGTGGTCACGAATCCTACTGATTATTCTCGAAAGTCATTGATCACATCGGCAACAAAGTTGCTACTTTGTCTACCATCATCCTTGGAGCACNGAGAGTCATCCCAGTGGACAGCCCTGCCTGAGGGCGTGGGTCACAATTGTTGGATTAACCTTACCCCTCTACCTCACAAGGAGGAGAGGCAAGTGGGCATCCATCAAGAGAACTCATAGGAAGCTATTTGGACTGGCCAATTAGCTAAGCACTCTNCCCTGAACTCCTTAGAAAGCTACTGAAAATCAAGCTCCCCCCACTTGCCTGCAAAGATAATCATGAATGTTAATAATTAGTTGATTTACATGCTGTCTTTGCTTCAAGAGTCTCAAACATGCTGGGATTGTTTATTTTGTTTCTCCTATTTTAAAAATTGTTTCCACCAAGGCTGAGAGAGCTTCTCTGTGGGTTCTTTCAAATTGAGAATAACACCTCATAGGATTAAGAGAATTCAGTCAGGAAATTCATGTGGAACACTTACCATAATTCTTGCCACCTAGTAAGTACTCAATAAATAGAAGCTATTATTATTGTATCATTTTAGTCAGCTTGATGACTCATGAGTTGCTTGTGAACTTCTGAATATTTTCANGGTGGGAAGATGGAACCCTAGCTTGAGTAATTGAGTACTCTGTCCAGGCTCCTGACAACCATCTCATCCCACATACTAGTATCCTTAGGTCCCTATTACAAGTCAGTTTTAGACCAAAGATAGTGGACTGGGGAGGTAAAGAGGCCCCTAAATGACAAATGCTTACTTCATACAGGTCACTGCTCAGAGTCATATCGAAGACTAGTCAGTGTGATATTTTTGATGAACGACTTGACACATGTAGGTAGAGTCAGCAGAGAAGAAGTGTCAGTGAAGGGTTGTTTACATTAGATTAGCCTGTGGTCCAGTCTTTGGGGGATTGTATTGATTCTGTTAACTGAGGTGAGAAGATGTACCCATTGTGGGTGGCACTCTTCCCTTGGCAGGGCATTCTGAACTCTCTAAGAGTAGAGAAAGGACGCTGAGTACCAGAAGGCATACATGAAGTCATTGCTCTCTGCTGGATGTAATGGGAATAGCTGCTTCAAGTCTTAGCCTCCTTGACTACTCTGCAATGATTGACTGTAACCTGGAACCGTGAGGCAAATCAACCCTTCCTCCCTTAAGATGCTTTTGTCACACTGTTATCATAGCAAGAGATGAAAGTANGACAATCAGAATGACTGTCTAAACAGAGTGCCTCAGAGTTATTTCCAAAGGGTGATATGCCAGCTAACAAGGCAAATCAAAGGACATACTTCCCTGCCACACTAACTGAGCCAGGGTTCTGGTGAGGAAGGTCCAGGCATTTGCAATTAGAAGCGATTCTGCTCCATGGTAAGAGTCACATGCCACTAAGTGGTCCTCCAGAGTCAACTCCAAACTTGCAATAAACCCCCAAGAAAGGCTGGAGGCTGCAGANTATTTACCTTGTAAGAGCATCACACAAGCTCTACATTCCTGTGGCATTCTGGTATTGAAAGCAACAATGGAAGTTTGNGTCACTACCAAGCAAGGACAAGTGTACAAGCTTGTGGAGTGTGGCTTGGACACTTCCGGACAGTCCTTCTGGGATCTTGGGCAGATAGCAAGCAGTTTTTAACTCCAGGGGTAATCTGGGAGGAGAGAGGCCAAGGGTTTCCGCAGCACTGCTGTAGCAGGGTTCCCGACTCTTTTCATGGCCTCTCTGGATGGGACACTTTCACTCCATCCTCCCCCCCCCTTTGTCATTTAGTCTCACTTTCAAATAATGTTTTGTCAGTGATTGTAAACACNAGGCAGCCCATGGAAACCATGCCATTGCTGGACGTGGTTGTGTGTACACATACTTACATTTGCCGCACCACTGCCTTTGTTCTAAAGCCAATAAAAGTGATTTTCAGATAATCTGCTGCTTTGGATCCTCTGCACCACTGCTCCCTCCATTAGCATGCCTAATTGAGAACTGACTGTGTGTGTGTGTCTTGGACCATTTCCAAGCAGGGAACCCATTGCCTGGAATGATATGGGCTCCCCAAGAGAACTGAGCAAATAGAGAGAAATACCAAGTCGGGTGTCCATTGGAAGAAGAGTCCACTTTTAAGGATGATCTGACCAGTCCCAGTCCAGAGAAGCAATTTGGTGTGGCATGTCACATTGATTTCCAAGTCAGTAAACTGTAAACTGTCCCCCAGCTAGAACATGCAACAACTCAGAGAAAGATGAGACTTGGCTAGTAAGGGATGAAGCCATCATAAGACCAATAAAAAGATGCAATGTGCTTTTCCTTAGGCTGTATATCAACACCTTCCTGGAGGCTACAAGGGACAGTGCACACACAGCCATATGTTCTATTTGACTTTGTAGAGTGAGGATGAGATAGAGGTTGGTGGGGAAGTCACCCGCGGCCTNACTACGCAGCTCTGTCTGGTCTGGAGCTTACTATGTAGACCGGGCTGACCAAAACTTCTGCGGAAACCTACTCTGTGCAGAAATCCCCATTTATGTGTCCTAGTCACATTCTTTTGTCCTAGGACACCATGGTGAAATACTTCAAATAGATCTCAAACATGCTGAAAAAACAAAACCAAAAATCCCAAACGGCAGAAATACCCACAGAAAACAAAACCAAGAAATGGAAACAAAAACAAAAGCGAAAGGAAGCACAGAATTGTAACCACGTTTTGGATGGTGTCATTTTTCTTATGACATGAGCTCCCAGCTGGCACAGGCACTGTCTCTTGGAATAAATAGCAAGCTGCAGAGGGTCATGCCTCATGTGGGTGTCTGATAAGTATTGTTTGGTTGTATGCTGTTCATCACAAAGACAACAGATAGTATTGTCAGACAGACTCATGAGCAGCTGCCTTTTGCAAGAAGAATGGGAGAAGTTCCCCAGAACTTTCCCAATTCTGCCTTCTGTCCCAAACAATAAGAAATGAAAAGCCTGGGCTGAGGGCAGTGGGAGGCAGNGGCATATTTCTCCAGAGGGCTAGAAAACCTGTGCTCAGGGTTAAACCGTGCAAATGGGGTCTTATTGTACGTGCATTCTCTGTCAGTCAGAGGTCAGCTGACTCCATCTGTATCTGCCTCCTAATCACTGCTTGAGGATATGAACTGGACCATTGTGTGAGGGCTTTGGGTATGAGCTAGATATGGTGGTTTACGTTGGCTCACATTAGACTCTCCTAGGAGGGTCCCCAAAGCCTAATCTATTCCACCAAAGATTCTGGCTTACCAGCCTGGGTCACTTTATACAGCACCTGGGAGATTTTAGGCATAGGGGGAACAAAGCCAAGCCGAAGCCTCTTAGGTGGTGGGAGGAACACCAGCGCCAGGAGGCTCCACTTCAGTCTCCCAGGTTCAAGCCAAGACTGGAGCAGTATTTCTCATCTTTATAGATACCAAGCAGTAGATGGGGAAGGAAAGAGGGAAAGTTGAGAAAAAAGAAGAGTTGGGAAGCATAGGAGTTAAATAAGTTGGATTTCTCCTGAGTGATGTTTTGCACTAGGACCNGAAAGGTGAAGGAGATGCTTCCTGGTAGTTTCTGGTGAAAGANNTTATAGATTGTAACAAAGCATTGTTTCTGTTTGCAACCACCAGGGAGTTGGGTAACTGGTGAATAGCAACTTTGAAGACTCACTGAAAACAAAAACCTTGTCCCTGTCACTACAAGTCTATTACCATAACAACTGTCAGTGACTTTGGGGGAATCTGCATCTTGGCTACAAAAGAAAACAGGAAAATGGAAGTGTGTGTGTGTGGGGGGGTGGTGGTGGTGGTGGTGGAGAACCCCAAAGGCTGTAGTAGTCAGGGGTCTGTTACTGTAACAAAATACCGAGAAAATCAACAGACAGGAGGAAAAGGTTAGTTTGGCTTACAATTGGGCCTGTGGTGGTGCAGTACCTCATGGTGGGAACACATGGAGGAAGCCTTCCCCTTCATAGTGGCTGGGAAGCAAAGAGAGGTAAGGAGCATGGAGCATGGAGTTCCCACATCTCTCCTTCAAGGGTGTGCCCCGCTATGGACATAAATTCCGTCTCCTAGGCCCTGGTTCCTGAAGGCTTCACCACCTCTCTGTAGCACTAGACAGGCAACTAAACCATCACCACACAGTCCTCTGGGAGACACAGGCACGTATGAGAAAACTGATGAATGTTGTGCCCTGGGGAACAACACGATGCTGGGGATGCCGAAGCAGTGTGTGACCTAACAAAGAAGTGAACTGTGGAGTAAATCAGTAAGAAGAGACTGACCGGGTCACCCAAGCCTCAAGCAGGTTCTCAGTGTCAGCTGCTAGGTAGATAGAGGATTTCGCTCCGGTTGTGTCTTCATTCTCTGCTCCACCCCACCTTTTCTCCTCACATANTTCTACTCAGACCCACCCCCGTGGAAGAGCACATGCCTGCCGTACTGTCCTGGCAGGGCAGGAAACACATAAAAAGCACAACTATCCTTACTCACAGGATCCACAAGGATGGGATGTGGGGGCCGTTAGTTGTGAGTGAGGGACATGGGGAAACTGTCCTTGACATGCTGGGCTTTATGAAGATAGTCACTGGCTGCTGCTTTCCCCCATCCNGTGACGTTCCCCAGGGTGGTTTCCACTACACAGGATAGATGGATCTGCCTATCATGATTAAAACGCCTCCTGGGAGCATATGCTTCTGTGCTTCCGTGGAAGATACACAAACATCTGATGGCAGCTTCCCAGAGAAGTGGCACAGGACACGCTAAAGCACACTCTTAGCCTCTGGATTTCTAACCTCAGAGCTTACCACTCCCCAGAGCCAGCTTCCCATTCCATCTGAGGAGCAGGAGAGGGAGAGGTTTGCTTGCTGCTCTTGGAGCTGCCTGGATTTCTGAGTGGGAAGGCCAGGGGTGAAGAACCAGCTTTCCCCTGAGTGCCACAGTGCTTACCCCAGTCCTAAGCCCAGAGAAACAGTCTAATCCTGCAGTGCCCAGGGCCTGGCCAGAGGAGGAATGCATATGGCTTGGGGATTGGAGGGAGTTTGCCTGAATGCATTTGTGTCTATGCTTCTGAGCCCAGGCCCCTGACATCAGGGAAATTAACCAGACTCTGTGTGTTGTGGGGATTGTGCATGGCAACCTAATCAAGGCTTAGTTTTTCATTAAAATTTCCATTAATACTGGGGTTGTTTAGATCAAGTTGAATGAGACAATCCATAATGCACCTTCCATACTCTATTACCATTCTGAGGATCTGAGGGAGGTTGGGCGCCTCTGCTGGGGCCATTAGCATTTCCCCCCACCCCTGCGCTGGTATCATCTTTCCCAGCAACTGCTACTTAGAGTGAACACAGTACAAAGAGGATCATCCAGAAGTCCCCCACCTCCTTCCATGTGGCAGGCAGGGAAGCATGGAAGAGGAGGCAGGCATGAGGTAGAAAGTGAAGCATGAGGAGTTTCATGGGCCGAGGCTTCATCTTCTCAGCATAGATGTACCCACTCTCACCCGCATCTTCCAAAAGAGACTGNTGCAGCGACANGGCAGTCTGAAGGGGAGGAAAGACACTAGGTCGTTCGTGGGGAATGAAGATGTTGATGTGGACAGAAGAATTCAGGTTACACCTCATGGGGACATTTCTATAGCAGAGCCACACAAAGGACTGCCATCTGTATGGACTCTACTTATANCTCAAGCAAGTTTGTGGGACGTTTTGGGGATGGGTGTACTAGTTTCAGGGCTCTTGAAGGCTTGCTCAGGGATGGCTCAATGATGGCTCTTACCATCCTTGACTGTAGCTGTATGATCCTGTTTCCTAGGTCATAGACATCCTGTGCTCTTTGACAGATCTGTGTGCTGGATGTATCTTCCCAAAGCTCATGTACAGGAAATTCAACCTCCAAGATCATGTGTTAATGGTATGTGCGATGATAAGTGTTAAGTATCCACTTGACAAAATCTAGAATTACCTAGGAAACGACTCCCGGGTGTGCCGTGGGGGATTATCTTGATTCCATTAATTGGGGTGGGAAGACACACCTACTGCAGGTGACATCATTTTCTGGACAGGGTGTCCTGAACCATATAAAGAAGAGAAAGTGAACTGAACAAGAAGCATGCACTTATCCCTCTGTTTCCTCCCTGTGNACACGATGTGACCAGCTATTACAAGCTCTTGCTGTCTTGAATTCTCTGCCAAGATGGGCTGTACTTTGAACTGTGACCTCAAATAGACCCTTTCTTCCATAAGTCACTTCATCATGTGTGGGAGCCCATTTTCAGGTTCCTTGTGGCTTTACCCAGCAGGTCTGCATAGAGAGGATGATTGGACCATGGGCCTGAGTGCAGGTGTCTGAGATGGTCTGCACGTGGCTGTGCTGGGGGAAGGTCTTTTGCTCTACCCCTTGGCTTTTCTATAAATATCCTGGGTCAGAGACAGTCGGGGCCAGGTGAAATAGGTTCCAGGCCCTCTCGAGGCTATCCTGTATTTCTATCTTTTCTCCATACTCTAAAATCCTTCTATCTAATATTTCCTGCTACTCTCACCCAAGAAAACTCTGGGGGAACTGTGGGGTTGGTGGGTAGCTGGCCCACAATCATGCACTTTATCACAGGAACAGACAAGCAACTAAGACAGGAGGTAGTCAAATTAGGTGGCTCATGAGGGTAGGGCCCCTATGATGGTATGAGTAGCTTTAGAAAAAGATAAGAAGAGACCACAGCTGGCATGCTGGATCTGTCTCACCCTGTGATGTGAGGACACATGTAAGACGTCTGCCATGTCAGGACACAGTAAGAAGGCCTCTCTGGACCCTGTTGCCATGCTCTTTGTCAAACACCATGCTCTTAAACCTACCCACTTCCAATGCTGTGAGCCAAGTAAGTGTCTTTCTTTNTTTATTTTTTTAAATTTTAAACAAACTACTCAGTCTGATACTTTGTTATAGCAACAGAAAATAGACTAAGATAGACAGGAATACTCCACCTACTTTGTCTCTAGGTAATCCAAGCTTATCATTCAATGACTAGCTTGAAAATCATTATCCTGCCTCTCTCAGACTGAAATACTTATGATCTTACTGCAGGCTTTTATCCTTCAANATATTCTTTATAACATATATAATTTTTTACACTATGGACTTGGATCTTCTATGTTAAGTGAAGGACAAACCATAAAAGAGTTCCTTATAAAAGCTTTTTGAACTTGTTGTAAACTTCCCATCATCTGTTTGAAGTGAGCCTCCTGTTGCTCTTACTGATAAAGCAATGTGTGTGCAGAAAAGCATGTCTCATGCAAATGAAAATCCAACCCCAGCTAGTACAGTCTGCAGTGGTGTTTGTGGGGCNATGTACTCGATACATTCTGTTTGAGCCACACCTGTGTCTTGCTGTCTGAGCCTGCCAGTTATGAGGAGGAGCTGCTTCTATTAGATTGTCCTGTGAGCATGCCTGTAAGCCTTTTCATGATAGTAGGAAGGTCCAGCCCACTGTGGGTGGTACCAACCCTAGGCATGTAGATCTGGGCTGTATAAGAAAGGTAGTTCAACAAGAGCAAAACAGCAAGTCGGTAGGCAGCATCCTTCCGTGGCCTCTGCTTTAAGCTCCTGACCTGAGCTTCTGCTCTGGTTACCCTTAACGATATACTATAACCTATTAGATAAAATAAACCCTTCTAGAACTGGCATGCTNGATCTGTCTCACCTTNTGATGTTCTCTGCCATGTCAGGACACAGTAAGAAGGCCTTCCCTGGACCCCAGTGCCACACTCTTGGTAACAGCCCATGCTCTTGAACTCACCCCCTTCCAAAGTAGCTTTTGGTCAATATTTTATCACANCAACCAAGAAACAAGCTAGAATGCCATCTAAGAACCCTAAAGTGGGCCTTCACTAGGTCAANTCTGCTCTCATTTGGATCTCAGACTTCCAGCTTTCAGAACTGTGAGAATAAGTTTCTATTGTTTCCAAGTTACCCANTGTCCTGGTTTGTCTCCCATTGCTGTGATAAAATACCCCAGCAAAATCAATTTAGGAACAAAAAGATCTGTTTTAGCTCACAGAATTCAGGTTACAGCCCATCCCTGCAGGGAAATCAAGGCAGCAGACACTAGAAGCAGCTAGTTACATCCGAAGTGAGGACCAGCAGAGGAGGGAAAAGGGCATATATGCATGCTTGCCGGTGCTTAGCCCCCTCTTTCCTTCTCATTCAGTTCAGGACCCAGCCAGAGAACTCTGCTGCCCACATTCAGGGTAAGTCTTCCCATCTCATTTAATGCAATTAAGAACACTCCTTCTGTCCATAGCCGAGCCCGTCCAGACAGTTCCCCACTGAGGCTCTCTTCCCACGTGATTCTGGATTGTGTCAAGTTGAGGGTTACAGTTAACCTTCTCACTCAGGGGGAGGTTTTGTTGTTGATTTTTAGACTCAGCAATATCGATTTTGCAAATAAGGGAGGGTGGCCTCATGGAAAACGTGATTGTTTGATTGTAAAAAAATCTGCTGTNACTCTCGATCTTTACTGTGCTCTCTTTCTTAAATTCAGCTCTCCTGTACTTACTCATTATTTGCTTTCGGCAAGTAAATTANGTCCATAAATCTTGGCCTTTCCCTTTGTATTATTTTTTATTATTAACATCACCTTTGATTGACAAATGAAAATTGTATATATTTATGAAGTAAAATATGGAAGAGCTAAGTTAAGCTGATTAACATACCCACTGATCCTAAGGGATTTTGTTACAGAAACTTAGATCACCTAAAACACATTTTCTAGCCCCATTGGCAAAGGCCTTGGACCCAGAAACGGGAGTTGGGTTGGCTACCT